>VZRR01003151.1:240357-271489 GCA_013398015.1 Oreocharis arfaki
CTGGCCTGGGTGCGGGGCTGTGTCTCGGTGCCATCCATCGGCACGGGCGCTGGAAGTCGGCCTGCGAGGTGCCGAGCTGCACCCCCAGGGCATCCCTTGCAGGGGATGCTTTCGGGTTAACGCGGCGATTTCAGCCACCCCACACCACTCCACATCAGGCCCCCACCACACTCTGGCCGGGAGATGGGTATGGAGAAGGCAGAGCCAGGCTCTTTTCACCGATGAGGAGTGCAGTGCCAAGACATGGCAGTAGCAAGGTGCACCCAGAGAACGTCCAGTTGGGCTTAAGCACATTTTCAATCAGAAGGGTGGTGAGCACTCGAGCAGGCTGCCAAGAGAGATTGAAGAGTTTCATGCCTGGAGCTTTTCAAAACTTGACAAGGCTGTGAACAATCCAGCTTTGAAGTTAAGTTTGCTGACAACAGAAAGTTGGGCCAGATGAACTTCAGACATCCTTTCCAACCTGGACTGTCACGTGATTCTGCAGGTAGTACACTGCTGAGAGTGACAAAGTCTCTGAACATGCAGGCATTTTTACAGGAATTTCATTAGAGCCACAAAAGTTCCTCCTCATGAATTCACCAGCTTTCTTTGATCTTACTCTTCAATTTCTGACTCGCCTTCTATTTAGGCTTGTATCTGTTTGACCAATGAGATTTTTACTCAGAGCTTACTTCATAGCTCTCACACTTTATCCCTTTCTACTAAGGGTTTTATCCTACATGCCTTAACTCTAGTTAAACAGTTGAACTTCAACAACTAGTGGTAAGTATCCTAAGACTCCACAATTTTGGAATGCAGTGCCGGATTCATAGAAATACTAAAATTATTTCAGCATAACACATACATAAGATATATATATAAGTCAATAGAACAGTAAGAATGCCTGTTACGACTTCTGTTAGTCAACATTGCATTGTCCAGGTATCACAGGAAAAAAGCCGTACCTGGCCCAGTATACGTTGTTGGAGGTGTTGAAGCACTGTGAGAGAGTGTTCACACACACATGGTATCACTAGGAACTTCCATCAGTTCTCAAGTCATATGTAAATTAGGAAGAGACACATAGAAGTGGTTGCATGTCTACATAGCCACTCACTTATGCTTCACAGTAGGCCTGAGGTAGAGACTTTAATTTTCCCCACATCAGTTAACACTTTGACTGATAGATCATGTCCTTGTTATTATAGTAAATCTAGCACAAGGCAAATGAAATATGCATGCCACAGTGCAGCATGTTCTCAAAAAATATTCTGGCTGTATTTATGTTTCAAGAAGATTAAATAATGCTCAGAATAAGCATCCAACCCTTTTTCAGTGTTTGTCCAAATAGTGCAGTTTTCTAAGAATCTTTCTATTTCTACAAAAAAAGCCACAAAACTGTAGAGGCCCAGCTATTCACTTGTTGTCTTTTAATCTCACAAGAACAAAACTAATGTGAGGAGTAATAGATTTCAAAGGTGGTTTAAAATGCCACTGTTTTGAATATACAGACACTCTGGAGTGACTTAAATGACCTACATAAAGGCGCGAAAAATCACATTCCTTCTCTTCAAACCATTCAAAATCAATCAAATCTTCCTTGAAATATCCTTTTAAAATTGATTTCCTAAATTGGCTGGGGATGAGGAATGTAAAATATTTCTAGACTCTGAAGCCTGCTTCTCTGAAGGATAGGAAATCTTGATAGTGTTATCTTTTCATCACTAATGCAAATGCTTATTTTAACACTTCACATAGTTTTAGAAATTTAGATGTGCACATTTATTCCATCTCAAATATTTTAGAGGTATTTTGTGGAAGAATGTTTCAGATTAGGAGAATTAAAAGATTTTAGACTGTTTGGTTAACTGTCTCAGAACAAATTTTCCTTGGCTTCATTTTAGTTGCACTAACACTGAATTCAGAACTGAAGATTTTTGAATGCCAGAATTAAATTACTATGACTTTGTGGTATGATTTGTATCTTAATGCTGGGAGTTCACTGTCTTGGTAGGAATAGTAGGATTTAGAAAAAGGCCCCAAACAGCACTTTTACTTGAATTGCTGTATCAGAGCTGTGTTCCAGCAATAAGAGTGGAAAATCTGCAAGATTCCTTCCATTGTTTATAAAAAGACAGTGAATTCTTTCAGCTCTGCCAATTAGACAAAATTTCAAACAACTTCGGCACCTTTAGGATAATTTTAGAATAGTATTAGCAAGTGCACTTCCATTGTTTGCTTCCATGGTTATGCCTGGCACAGGAATTTTAACAGTTTAGCAACAAAGTGTGCTCAGAAATTTTCCTCTTTTAACTACTTCATCTCCTATACACAGGAGCCCATGAAGGGCTTTTTCTTTTCCATGTGCTAATTACCATAAATACTTTGGAGATTGTTCTACAAACTCTGTCTTGTTTTCCAAATCATTAGCAATGTTAAAAACAAACCTTCTGACAAAAATGTTGGCAGAAATTCAAACATAAGTCCTAGTTCATCAGAAACCCTTCCATATGCAAAGGGAACTGTGTGGGGTCCTTTACATGCAGGTCTCTTGCCAAAGCACGTGAGGTTTAGCACGTGAGATTCCAGCCGTGCTTAGGTTTTTTTATGTGCAAATCACTTAGACAAGACCAATTAAAAGTTAAAATCAGTTGAATCATCAGGGAAGAAGGATAAAGCAGTACTTTGTGAGGTAGAAAATTGCCACTCTGCTTTAACAGGAGGCTGTACAGACTAGGTAAAGGAATCATGGACACCAGTGGCAATGATACTTGGTTTGTAATAACTTGAAAAAGGCCTAGAAAGCTTCAACGTGAGTACAAAATGCAAGGGCAAAAGTAGTATCATGGAATGGCCTGGGCTGGAAAGGACCTTAACGATCATCTAGTTTCAACCCTCTAGCATGGGCAGGGACACTTCCCACTAGAACAGGTTGTTCAAAGCCCCATCCAACAAGGCCTTGAACACTTCCAAGGATGAGACATCCACAGTTTCTCTGGGCAACCTGTTCCAGCGCCTCACCACCTTCATAGTGAATAACTTCTTCCTGATATCTAATCTATACCTGACAGAGTTCAGTCTGAAGCCATTCCCCCTTGTCCTATTACTACATGCCTTGGCCCCCTTTAGGTACTGGAAGGCTGCTATAAGGTCTTCCCAGAGCCTCCTCTTCTCCAGGCTGTACCACTCCAGCTCTCTCTCTTTGCCTGTCTTCATCGTGCGAAGTCCCAGATGTGGTTGCCTGTCTGGGCTGCCAGTGCACATTTACAGCTCATGTTGAGCTTCTTGTCACCCAAACCCCCAAGCCTTTCTTCCCAGCACTGCTCTCGATCCATTCCCTGTGGAAAGAGATGGGATGGAGTTGAACTGTGGGCTGTGGGACATGCCTGCAGAAGCACATGGCAGCACAAAGGAGCACATGGTGGCACACAGAGGCTAGTCTCCCCCAGACCTTGGGAGGAGGAGGTGTCATGCACCAAAGCCCTGCGGAGAAGAGCCTGCGGGAAGCTGACAGGTGAGTAGACAGCGTGCGATCACCCAATGGAAGGACATTTAGAAAGTGCATTGCTGATACGGCAATGTGTGATAGGTCGCTTAGTGAGAATTGACATGTAAGGAGATACTGTATCTTGAAGCAATGTATAAAACCAGCTTGTTCCTTTGAATAAATGATTCAGATTCCCTGCTGGTCTGGGTCCGTGTTCCAATCACTGACAATTCTCCATCCAGCCTGTGTTTGTGCTTGGGATTGTCCTGGCCCAGGTGTAGGAGCTTGCACTTGGCCTTGTTGAATTCCATGAGGTTCACATAGGCCTATTTCTCAAGATTGTCCAGATCCCTCTGGATGACATCCCACCAGTGTGTCAAGCACACCACACAGCCTGGTGCCATTGGCAAACCTACTGTGGGTACATTCGATCGCACTGTTTTACCAAGCTTGTCATTTCAAGCTATCATTTTACCAATCTTAACACCTAAAAGAGAACACTTCAGTGAGGGCTCATGAGTTCTCTCTTCACTAGAGCATGAAGAAGAGTGTTTCTCTCCAACCATTTTTAAGGTGATTCTCATCTCGTGGTTGCTCAGGTAGTAGTAATCAATGTCCCATGAATTTATTCACTGATAGATCTGTTCACATTGTCATCCAAAGAGTCTTTCTATACAGCTCTATAGAGGCCCTCGAAGGTCTTCAGACTATAGCTCTAATACAGTTTAATTACAGCTTTAATTCTGCATACCATAAATTCTTAATATGAAGCTAACAAGCTTTCTACAGAGATAACAACTTCCTATACCAAAACCCCAAAAGGATGCCATATTTATAAGACAATATTTTGAAGATGAACTAACCTGGTCATTTGGAAGTTTGACAATATTTTCCAAATAGCATTATGTCCTTTTATAAAGTTAAGGTTATTTCTTCTGAGCTTAATTTTTTAAAATATCCAGTGTTATTTTCTATTGTGCAGAAGAAAGGAAATAACAGAGACTTTGTTTAAGCAGCAGATTTTCTGGTTTCAAGTGGTCATGCACAAGATAATTCACCATTACTGTGGCTTTGCAGTTACAGAGCAAGGATGACAGTTTCAGAAATAATGTGGCGTTGTTGCCTGTGCATAGCAATTAGTTGGTGGCCTAGTTCAGATGAGAGTTTCAGTGTCTTATAAAATGTCCAAAGAATAGCTGTCCTAGTTAATATAATTGACTGCAAGGGACGGTTGAAGGGCACAGTTTATTTATTTCAGGAAACTTTATCCAAAAATTAAACAAATTTGGGCTATAAACAAGCTGTAGAGAGAAATATGAGTAAATGAGACATTTTAGGTAGAGTAAATGAAGTAGACCAATAAAAAAATTACTGCACAGCATTAGACATCTTACCCGGCAAATTATTAAGTGTCTTCTTGCTCAAGTTTGTGAGCTCTTTTATTGATTCATACTTGTAAGAAGAGACTTCTTGAAGAAAAACATTACTCAAAATGTGTTTAAGTGTTTATGTACAATAAAGAAATACATAAATAAATAGAGTTGCATACCACTACTTGTTACTCTACCCTACCATTACTGCTTGTAGAGTCCTCATAACTCTTCCAAGAAATGTTCACACCAGGGATTACCCTTATGGCCTTACCTAAAACCTCTAAATCTCCAATAAAAACTATGTTATTGATTTTCAGCAAATCCCGCCTCTATACAGCCCATGCAGTCTGTGCTGTGACATGCCTCGAAAGGAAAGCACTGATAGGGGAAGGACAACAGCTACAATGACTCAGAGGCCTCTTTCCTAAGTGGTGCTAAGTAAATGAAAGTAATCCATTGTGTATGTGTAATATTTGGATTGACTATAAGCTGCCATTTCGTTACTCACTCATTTGCTATTGAAAGGACTTTTGAAACTGCATCTCACTCTGCCTCCCTCCCTGCAGCTGTAAGCATACAGTCAGACTTTCTTTTGCCAAGCTCTACTTGGCAAAGAAGACAAGTTTCATGAGTTAGAAAAGACAAGAATTTCTCAAAATCCTGTTATCATCTATCTTTTCTTTATGGAAAAGTTCTTCTATGAAGAACAGTGAACAAATGCTGCCGGTGACATTATTTGTGGTAACTGAACTAAGGATATGAGTATTATCACCCTTGTTCCCTGTGCAGTGTGAGCTCCCCATTATCGGAAAGCCAGAAGTTGTTCTACTTCTGATGCCTGTAATCTGTGGCCAAACCAAAGAACCTCCATTGCCCCAACAGTTTTAATGGTTGGTTGGCCAGCACTAACGAGGCCTGCAAGAGATGGATACGATGTGCACAGAGCTGTACTGTGGAACACGGTGGCAATTTACCTCTGCACTGCTCAGCTGCTCAGATGTATCAACCAACTTGCCATTTCGAAGCATAGCAGTTGATCCAACTGTACTGTGAAATTCCATGTGTTAGGAGCACTGGTCTGCAGAGAGGCAGTTATGAATTTATTGTGGCTGTCAATAATGTGGTTGTCATATTCAAGCCCTGCATGCTGCAGCTTCGCTAGGTGCTTACTATTCCACCAAAATTTATCAGCAGGAATAGATCACAACAGTTGATGTTCATAACAGAAACTGAAAAAGGCAAATAGAAAATCAAACATGAAGGGTTTTGACAAATACCTTCAAATACATCTGCATGAAGGATAAGGAAGGGCAACGGGTTTCTAGCAATGCAGGCCTGTCCCAAAGCAAGTCCTGTCATTGTGGCACAATGAATGTGCGCTTTGTTCCCAGAAATCGTAGTGTGGCAGAGGTTCCATTGGCATAAGCTTTAGTATCCGTTTATCCTTGGTAATGCAGACTGCAGGTGGTGGATTTGAACATGAGGAAAACAAAAAGGGATATGTGTTGTACTATTAGCATATATTAAAGAGAAATGTCAGTATTCTTTATCACATGAAATAGTGCTTCTCCATCGGAAGGTGACAGATCTTGCCTCATTAAACAGCCACCTAAAGGTGGTGGGCTTTTTTCCCTTTTGTTACAAGAATTTTTTTCAAAAATCAATTGCCTCCAGTGCAAGAGTCCCCAGGTTTGGGGTTTTTTTTCACTGTGTGATGTAGATACAGCACTAACTAGTGAAATATAGATGACCTGGAAAGGAGTTTTGCAGAAGGCAGGAGTTAATGGTCCACACAGTGCTTCCATAAAGTAGGTAACTGAGTAGGCAGCATCTTTCTGTTATTCTTGTGACTGACTATAGTCAGTCTACTTGTAATGAAGTTATACTGCATGCTTGCTTTTACTTCTCTGATCATGTGTGCCTCAAAACTGAGCTAATTTGATTTCTTTCCTGTTAGAAATAATTTATTCCAACTGAGTCAGAATCCAGTGTGCGTTTTAGACCCCGAAGGAATTATTTGTTCTAAGAATCAGCTGTGTGGGATGTGCAGTGAGTCCAGACTCAGTCCCTTGAACAGATTGTTCAGCTGAAAGGGGGAGGGTAATTTCCCCTTATTACAAGGTATCAATTTTAACTTCTCTTTAAAAGATCTCAATTCACTAGGTACAACGTGGTTGCTCTCAGGCCAGATGTTGGCATGTTCAGTTTTAGCTATAAGGTCACACTATGACAGGGTCAGGAACAGAACCTGTGAGAAATATAATCTCCCTCTCAGAAGAGCACCGGTGTAATCACTGTGTCCTAACATGCATGACAGTGCCAAGATGCACTGAGGGTATGTTCAATTGCACATAGCACTTGCCCAACATTTAATCTCCAAACTGTTTTTAAAGACCAAGTGAATAATCTTCATGCCACCTACCTGGAAACACGTAGTTGCGCTTTTTTACTTTCATTTTGTGAAACATTATGCTGAATGTTGAGTACCCTGAATCTCCTTTGGTTTCCAGAATAAGCCTATGGCTTTCCTAGAACTGTGCCTTTAAATGATTTAGCAGCTTTCAAATACACTTAGCTAGTGTATATGTAAAGACATAGTCCCTTCCCCTCTGAGTTTTAAATCTGAGGTCCTTATCCAGCAAACATTTCTCTGCCTATTATATTTTAATATGTGTGAGAGGTTCACATTAAACTTCCACTGGGAAATATTTACAGAAAGACCACACCTGCTGAGCTTCAGCCTTTTGGCAAGTGCACTACAGAGGCCTAGTGGGAATTCATGGAGGAGAAAGGTTGCCTGCATTCAAAGAGGGTGTGAACCCTCCATGCTCTGAAGCTATGTGCAAGTTTATATTTAGATAACCTGGAAGCTCAGCGTATAAATTGTCAGGAAGATAAATGGATGGTGCATGTGCAGTATATCAAGCATTTGGTGTTTCAGCCAGTATTTTCATACGCACCGAAGTGCATGGGTGTTTGTTACTGAGGGCTGTATACAATAAGACATGTTTAAAGTTTAAAAAGACACATTATTTGAATGTATCTGGATGCAGAAACCAGTGACCCACTTTCTCTGATAACTGGGAAGCACTTTTTGTGCTCCAGCAAGTATTTCTAAAGGGGTTTGTGAATCAAGCAGTCCTGAGACAGTTCATACTAGAATGTAATACTGATGTTTAAAAGAAAGAAAATGCAAGTTCTATCTCAGCCATGGCTTCAGTTTCTGGGGGTTTTTTCGCTTTTTTTCATGGAATCTACTGCAATGTATTTTTAAGAAGCTGTGTCATGTTTAAAAAAAAACAAAACACTATGTATGAAATACATATAATTTATCTTGCCTGTGGACTGCATGCCACAGCCGTAAATTTCTTCTTTTTCACTTATCTCTGAGGACAGATAGTATGAAGACATCAATGGATTTGGCATGGTATGTATTATTTATTTATGTCCTAAAGTTGTTAGCAGTTGTCTTGATGAGACTGAATGCTCTACACCTCTTGCCAGCCTTGCAGTGGCTCTCAGTCCCCTTTCCCATCTCATCCCAAGTTCCTTAATAGGTCTGTTATTTCATTTGAGGTTAAGGTACACCATGTCTCATAGTTTCAGCTTCTGAATCTTATAGATGCCTATAGATGGCATTTATGTGAATTTTTAGCATGATGAGCCTTCCCTGTAGTTTCTACAAATATGTTTGCTGTCTAAAAAGGCTGTCTTCCAAATGGCGATCCAGATTTCTGAACACCATTGGTTTAATTCAAGATATATTAAAAAGACTCTGCATGAAGTGACGACTTTAAATCTGCTTTTATATTTAGCTTCTTTTTTTTTTCGCTGATAATGGAACCATGTATTGTAACAGCCTCCTCATTTTCTGAAGAGTAGTAATTGTGTCTCCTGCTTCACTGGTTAGACATAACAAATCCCCTCTAGGACTGAGACTCAAGGACACCTTGTCCCAGGCCCCGAAATATGTGAACAAAGCTTTTGGGAGAACAAACTTGGGGTAATGATATCATTACCTGAAATTGCAATTGGAGAATTAAACCTGATGTGCAAATCGACCAAACTCATAAAAGTGTGAAAAACTCGTGACCCATTGTCCATTTTGGGTGTAGCCCTAGGGCTCCGTCTGCCCATAATATACCTTACTGAAAGCCCTTCAATAAATACCCCCTTTAATTCTCTTAATTTTGTCTAGCCTCTGTTTTCAGGTAGCCCCAACAAGGCATCAGGCAGAAGAGAGACCTAAACTGGAGGACTTTAAAATCAGCTCAACTTACAATATTCTATCTGCTTTGCTGTGTAATGATGTTAAGGTTATGATAAGCTGTGTAAAAGTTAAATTAATAGCAAAAATAAATTAATACCAAAAAACAATCTAATACATTCTACCTTTGTTATTATTCATCAAGCAATAATGAACTGGGAATTTGGCCAGTATATTAAAAATATACTTAATAAATCCTACATTATCCTTGTGGCTCCCTTCCAAATCAGCATATTTTGTGATTCTGTGAATTAAGCACTTAGATGTTTGTGGACTGCACAGAAAAACAGTGAAATAATTGATTCATGTGTGTGATTACTAGTGTACCAATTAAAAACAAACCTTTTCTTGGAAGGAAGGAAGGCAGTGCAACTCTGAGTTAGGCCTTACACAGTAATTTAATCCATTAACTGAGAGGAGAGCAGAAAACTGTCTCAAACATACCAGGGTTATGTTATTCAGGAAAGGAAAAATTTTGGATCATCTAACTGGCACTCAGATATACACTGCACTTTAGTGTGAAAAAGAAGAATAAGTTTTAAATGTGGCAGTGGTGCCATCCCAAGTCACTCACTTCTGTAGCTATAGCTGCTTGTGGAGGTAAGACAGTAAAGCGGATCAAGAGCTCGATTTAATTAAAATTAACTATTTTCCAGAGGATTTTTGCTAACTGAAGTCATTATGTGCACTCTGTATGATGCACACGGAACTATATACCAGCATGTAGAAGCTATGCAAAAAGGCTGGAGGGGTGGAATGCCAGCAATAACTTCACTTGGTAGTGGCACTATGTACTTGTCCCTGAGGTACCAGTGGAAACGTGCAAATTTGTTTTCAGTGTAAATGGAAAACAAGTATTAAAAAGACTCTTTCTAGGTAGATAGAAGAGCTTTGTAGTTGACTCTGGAAAGAACTTGACATTCCGCCAGAGACGTTGCCTGTGGACATGAGCAATCTTGCAATTACTGGCTGTTCCATTTGTCAGAAAATACATTGTTGTAGAGAACGTTCTGAAGATATGTTTCTTCAGTCTGTAAAGGTTGCATGAGAAAAGCCAGACAGGCAAGAAGGGCTGGAATGAAAAGCAAAAACACTCAAAAATAATAGTAGTTATTAAGGCATAACACCCTATGTTACGTATATAATTTTGTTTCTTAGGAAGTGGCTTGCAGATGTTTGCAAATACTATTTACTAATTATTCTGCAGTGATTGCACTTGTTCCCTAACTAATTTAACTCTTCAGTTTCAGTTTGCATGTGATCTCATGTTTCCCAGGTGCTGAAGCAGAGATTCCCCTGCAGCCCATGGTACAGATGGTGGTGAGGCAGTTTTCCCTCAGTGGAGCAAATATCCACTGTGGAGCAGATATCCCATGGAGTGTGGATGCTGAAAAGCTGCTGGCAGAGAAAAATGCAGCATTTTGCAAGTATTCTGTGAAAGTCCTTGGTTTCCACATAAACAAGCAAGATGGTTTTCTAAACATCTTGCAGCTGTGTCTTATTAGGAGTCTAACAGGTGGTGTGGGGTCTGGCCAATCACTTGGAGAGGTGGTTGGACCAGGGACCAATGATCCCTGCCATAGACCAATGCAAGGATTATATAAGGCCTGCCTGTAATTAAATAAAGGGGATATAATTTCTCTTAATCTGAGCTCTGACTTGGGCCTCCATTTTTCCTTGCTGCCTGTGCAGCAACTGCAACAATGGAGGACCTCGCTCTGGAGCAGGGGGATGCCTGAAGGAGGCTGGGACCCTGTGGGAAGCCTGTGCTGGAGCAGGCTCCCTGGCAGGACCTGTGGGCTCGTGGAGTGAGGAACCCACACTGGAGCAGGTTTGCTGGTCCCATAGGGGACCCACGCTGGGACAGTCTGCTCTGGAAAGGCTGTGCTCTGTGGAAGGGACCAACGCTGAAGAGTTGCAGCCCATGGGGCAGACCCACATTGGAAAAGTTTGTGAAGGACTGTCTCCTGTGGGAGGGACCCCATGCTGGACCAGGGGAAGAGCGTGAGGAGCCTTCCGCTGAGGAGGAAGGACTGGCAGAAGCATGTGATGAACTGACCAAAACCCCCATTCCTTGTCCCCCTGCACTGCTGGAGTTGAGCAGGTGGAGAATTCAGAAATGAAGATGAGTATGGGAAGATGTAGGGGTGGAGGGAATGTGGGTTTTAGATTTGTTCTTATTTCTCATTATATGACTGTGATTTGATTGACGATAAATTAAATTAACTTCCAGGTTGAGCCAGTTTTGCCCATGACAGTAATTGCTGAGTGATCGCCCTTGTCCTCATTTTTACCCAGGAGCCTTTAGTTGTATTTTCTTACCCATATCCAGGTGAGGAGGGGAGTGATAGAAAGACTTTTGTGGGCACATGGTGTCCAGCCAGGCTCAACCCACCTCTGTCAGTAAAAAGACATTTTGTAAGTGCAATTTTTGGACACGTGACAAGAAGGCATTTGTAATGTTATCCAGATAATCTGTAGTGATTTAAAATCCTTTTGTAGTTTCTGTATCACTAGTTTTATTATTTGATTAAAATCCAGCAGAGCATTAAGGATTAAATTTGTCTGAGGATGAATGATTTACAATTAGTTAGAAAAAATAAAGGTATTAAAGAATATGCCAGGCTCATTTATTTGACAAATGAGTGTAAAGCTACTTACATGAACATTTCAGAACAGAGCAGCATCTGGTAGGTAACAAATTTTGTAGAAGCAATGAAAAAAATAATTAGTTGAGAACTGTAAAAACAATGCCAGGAGGTATAGCTAAGATCTATCTCACTAAGAATGCAGGGGTTGACTTCCACTGCACCCCACAGTTGATCCCTCCAGCAGGTGACAGTCTGTAGGCTGAGGAATCCACTGGTAGGGAAGATCTAAGGGCATGCTATACTTGGCAATTAGGGCATGGTATGGTGGTATCTAGCCTGGGATTTGTACAATTAATTTGTATTACAATATCTGCTAATGCCAAACTTTAAGTTTTTTTCATTTTAATGTCAATAATACTACAGTATTGTTGTATAATACTACAGTATTTAGGAAGCTAGACATCTATCTTTCTAAAACACTACATATTTGTTTATGTTGGCAAGATTTGTTATTTGTTACAGTAGTGTAGGAAACACCTACTGGTGACTCGTTTAAGCCACTCACTGAGTGTTTGAATTTGATTGTGATTTTGCTGTAACAACGGGATCAACAGCATAATTTGCAGCATTGCAAATGTAAAGCAACAAATTGTTCTAAAAAGTCTAACTATGCATATTTATGTCTGTGGGTATTGTTACCTTAGGTTGTTGCACCCAAGTATTATGAGGTGTTCATATGTTCTAGATCCATTAGTTCACATAGATATTATCAGTGTTCCATATATTTTGAACAGTCCTAAGCATTTTAGTTAAATTTCTAAAGTTTGAAGAAAAGGTATTGCTAGGCTTCTGGACACACTGAAGTGGGAAGACAAAGAGACAGTAACCTGTACAGCCAATAATATTCTATCATTTCTAGCTTCCATTAAAGACAATGTACTTTTTTGTTGGTGTTGACTTCTTCAGCAAAGGGGCTATTGCCTGTATCTGGGGTTTTTTATAAATATCGTCTTAGCTGGTGGGAAGCACATGCAAATTATAGGAAAGGCAGTACAAATGGAAAGTAGATCAATGCCATAGCTGACAAATAAACCATGATTTTACTGCAGAAACCACACAGGCTATCTCTGCACTGCTGCTAGTCTGACTTAAGCTCTGCAGACACAGGGTCTGAATCCCTGCTTCTCTCTGTGAGCCTTGGGGATGGTATTTGGTACGGCTCCCTAAAGAAGGTTGCACTTCTCTTTGCAGTCCTTGCCTCTTCTGGGAACAGCATTTCCTGCAAAGAGCAGAAACACCTCTTTTCTTACAAGAGCAGTGCCCCACTAAGAACATATCTAGGGAACAGCCTTATGACTTCCTCTGAGAAATGTGTATTTTTCCTTAATATTTGCTTCATAATTCTCATTACTAAGAAAGACAATGATAGAGGATTTCAGCTAATCAAAGACTCTTCATCAAAAGCAGACATGAAGTGAGGAAGGCCAGTCTGACTCCACCCTCCAACACTGAGCTTTTGCCTAAACTTGCAAAAGCTCCCCATTGGACCAGAAAAGGTCATAAGGTGGTTTCTGGCCTCTCCCAGAACAACACCTCTCTGTCCCTGGGAGTGGTCAGGGGAAGTTTGGGAGTTAGCAATGAGCATTGTTCTGCTTGAGTCTTCTGAGTCCAGTCAGACCTACAGATTTGGGTGCTCCTAAAATGCTCTCCCTGTACACACAATACCCTAGTGGTCACAGTAGCCACCAAGTAATTTGGAGCCTTTTGCTCACCTCCCTTCTCATCCTAGTGTGGCTTGATGGCTTCACGGTCTCTCACATCTTCCACATCTCACAAGAGAGGAGGTGCTTTTACATTAAAAGCCGAGAATAGATTTTTCCTTCCATGAGTTTGTCCTAATCACTTTTTAATTATGGAAACTTTTAGAAGCCACAACATTTAGGGAGATTCACAGGTTAATTATGTATGCATGCAAAGGTACGTCTTTTGTTTATTTTGAATCTGTTACCTGCTTGTTTCATTTGAAGTTGCTTCTATTGGAAAAGACAGTGAAAAATCATACCCTGTTTCCTATCTCCATGCTACACAGGATTTTATAAGCCTTTATCTTTTTCTTCTAGATCAGCTGTTGTCCAGAATGAGTTTTCGACTTTCTCATACTGAGCCTGTTTGATAATCTGCACACTCTTTATTGCCCTTCTCTTGATTTATTTTATGATTTCTGAGACGGATCAAGAGAATTACGCACCATGTCCAAGATATGGGGACACTGTAAATTTATTTTATGGTAGCATAGTACTGTTTTCCTTTTTGTTCCTCTATTCTTTCTTAATAATTCCTAACTTTCTGCCTGCTTTGACTGCTCTTTAACCATGAGGTGGTATTTTTATAAAAGTATCAATTTATATGGCATGACTTCAGGCCATAATGGTAATTACCTACTCTAGGTACACCACTGTATATGTTAAGCTGAAATTGTTTCTTCCCATATTTATCACTTTATGGTAATCTCTACTCAGTTTTATCTGTCATTTTATTACCTGGACACTCAGTTAGTATCAATCACACCACACTTGCCACATATTTTTTTTGCAGCTCTTCGTATTGGCCACCATTTTTAATTTACCTCAGTCACTAAGTATATCAGCAAACATTGTCTGTAGTACCTACTTTGTCCTGGAAGGCCTTTCTTGGATTTAGCTTATGTTGTAAGAGTTTGAGAGAAGAGAGTGTACTGAGGGAGGAAATCTTCAAGAAACTTGTGCCTATGGGAGGAAAATGTTCCTCTTCCTTCTCCTTCCGTGCTGGGCTCTAGCTACTTTTAGAAACAGAAGATCTCATAAGGCTCAAAGGGGGATGCCCAGGTACTAGTGGTACCCTTCTTATCTTCCCCGCATAATTGGATGTCTTCTGCAGTTAGAGAGACCTAATAAATCAGCTTTCATATGTCATCTCCATGAGCTCAATTGCCAGGAAAGTTTATTATCTAACTTCAGAAAATTCCCTGAGAAATCAAACCATTTTCCCAGATGCCTGGACTTGAGGATGCAGAATACCATACTGAGAGTAGGTAGCAAAAAGCTAAAGGCTAAGGTTACATGTCAAAACTCGCTCTCAGTAAATTAAAAGGGAATTTGGCTGTTTGTTTTAATGAATGACAGAATGCAGTGGTTAGGCTTGGGAATGATGCCCTCTCCCAAGCAGGCACAAGGATGATGGAGTGTTCTCTTTATCATCCAGCATCCAGGTTCCCTGATTCCCTACTTACTCTTTGCACCAGGCTTCTCAGTCCTCTTCCCTTCTCACAGAGAATTAATACTGACCTTGTACAGAAAAGCTGATTCCTCATACATCTTCTTCTCTTATCCATCAACAACTAACCCTAAACACTATGCCAAAGATTTCTAGTACTAAAAGTCCTCTTTCCTCTAGGGACAGGAGCCCAGGGGGAATTTCCTGCCTCTTCATCTCAAGCAGGCATGGGTTCTCATTTACTAATCCTGTCCATGTCCTCAGGCACATATTCCCAGACTCATGAGTTTTCTCTGACTCCCTTCTGCCAAGCCCACTGCATTCAGTGACTGATCTTGTATCTAATTTCATTAGTCACAGTTTTCCTTGGCAAAACTCTAAAGGGCCTTAATTTGCTGATGTCATTTGTCTAGTTAATCATTGGGTTTGGGGTATTTTTCATATGATTGATATCTCTGCCAGGGTTGCAGTAGCTATTAACAGAACTGCGGTTAGTTCATTAAAATGCAAAATGTTGAAATGCATTATGATATCCTGCTTTTGCCCTTAATTACTAAAGTATTTTATGTACTTTCATATTATTTATTATTATGAGAAGGAGTTTGACAGCCAGATACAGTAAAAATATGAAGGTATTCCAAAATCAGATCAAAACCCAATGCTGTTTTCATTTGAAACCTGAAATTACAAGTCTGACAGGAAATACTCACAAAGACAGCTAAATGAACAGTGACTGTGTAAAACACTTATGTGATTATACCAGCTCATGAAATTGCCTGTGCTTATTAATTTTGTGTCTTGTTTTCAGCTATATGTGTTATCGCACAAAGATCTGACAAGATATGAGCAAGTCTTACTATTGATGATGGCTGAAAGAAGAGCCCTTTTGCATGGGTAGAATCTGAGGTAGGATATCTTGCAGATTCCTTTATTATGCTGCTCATTTATCTAAGAACAGGTCAAACATGAATGACATTTATGTGGATTTTTTGCATTCCCCAAAATCATGCAGTGACAAGATAGACCTATAAACTAAAGATTGCTCCTTAACTGTCTTTCCTCTAGCAGCTGGAGGTTATTACAATTCTGAAGTTTATACAGACTTTTCACAATTTTTGTTTCATAGGATTATCTTGTGCTGGAATTCCAGAACAGTGGAAAACAAGGAAGCAAAAGAAATATGAACTTATCATGAGAAATACTGGATAAAAAAGTGGAAAGAAAGAGAGAGGGAAAGAGAGAGGAAGAAAAGGAAAGAAAGAAATCTGTCATTTCTGCTAAACTAGCAAATATAACAGCTCAAAAGTCAGAGTTCTTGTAATTCATTTGGATGCATTGTTTGATAAGGAGTATGACAGTACAGAACACCAGAATCTCTTCTTTGTAATTCATATAGTGGAGAAAAGAATTTGTGTAAACAACGACCCCTCAAGTACTGGAATTTTTCTCCACTTAATCTGTTCTTTCTTGCAGAGAAGTGTAAAGCAGTGGCATGGGAAAACAGAATGATAAAATTTAAAGTATATTGTGAGATATTTAGTCTCAAGACACAATCTCTGATATGTATTTTGGAAGTGATAGAACAATGTGGATCCAATCTTCCCATAAAAGACAAAACTCTGGAAATCTTGGAGACACAGATTCCACTTTAAATAAAGATCTGGGTTACCATTCCCATTTACAGAAATATCTCATTATTAAAGTATCCTAAAAAAATTTAAAAGGAATCATTAGGTCTACAAATCCCAAGCTTTCAGACTTTATTCCAGAAATCTTTGGACTTTAATCCTTTAGTTAAGGATTCAGATTTATTTCCCCACAAGAACACAAGTATTACTTGAAGGATGTATAATCTAAAAAATTACTATTACGTTGCTGTTTGGGTTTATTTTTTCTTTGAATCTAATCTATCAAAATAATTTATTCTTTAATGCATCTTCTGATTCTAAAATGTTGATAATTTTTTAAAGAAATTAAATTTCAATATTATCTTTAATTATGCTTATTCATAACCCAAATCCAGGAAAAAATAATTGTATTCTTCTTTAATTTTCATCAGTAGGAGACAGTTGCAATAAAATAACTCATGATTAAGTGAGAATTGGATTTACCTCATCTAAATTTACCTGCCTAAGAGTTTGACAGCTCTGAAGTATTCCAAAAAGGTAACTTTAGCCATTCAATCTAATCTTTCTAGGCTGCTTCTATAGTTTTCAGCAGATTCAGAGCCAGAAAGCCGAACTGTTCTGCACTGAGCCTTGAAAGCTTATGTAAAATGATTCTCTGTCCCACATGCCTTACTAGCCCTCTTTGTCATCGCTCTAGTCATAAAGCTTCCTTTGATAGATCCTAGAAACTAAAAGCATCTCACCTTAAAACAGGTGGAGTGGACAAAGCTACAGAATATTGTGGGCTTGTAAATTGAGTGGCTTTTTTCCCTCCACTGCTGAATACAACTTCTGGAGAAAATCCACAGGAAGACAATTAACTTAGTGAAAGATACAAACATCTTGAGGCAGAGGTACTGACAGCTTTGAAGTAGCTTACATCTATGTCTCTCAGAAAGAAATCCAAATGGGATACCTGGAACACACAGAAGAAAATAATTTACAATCACTTTACGCTGGTCCTGTCTTAGCTGAAATCAATAAACAAATGGACACGTATCGGGTGTAAGGTCAGTCTGAAGGTTTAGTTTGAACTGAAATATTTGACTTAGAGCAATGACCGGAATGAACAATAACAATGAGGCATCTCATTCTGGTAGCACTTACCCCATTACACTGATATTAATACACTGAAGGCCTTGAAGTGTAATGAAAACAGTTGAAAAAATGAGGTGAGGTAGGTCATTAATTTTCAAATGGAGGCTACTTCACACAATTTATTTTATTATATTCTTTTTTAAGAAACTCATTATGGTATTATTGGTACAGTTACTCTAATATTTTTATGCAAGCTGCAATTTATGACTTACTAGCTATATAAATTCTATGGGCTCATACTCTGTGTTGCTAAAACTACCATGATGTCAATCTGTGTGCAATTTAATTTTTAAAGAATGCACTGGAAAAAAATGACAGCTATGATAACAATGGGCTGTGAGAGAAATAGCTCAAATGGCAATTTTTCTTTGGCATATACTTTAATGGGTGTTATATTATGTGGAGCTTAGGTCAATTAAATGTGAAAGCAGATCTTTGCTATTAGTTCTCTCTTATTAAATGGTTATAAACCATACAGGGTAAAAATTAACGAAACATCGTATGTTCTCCCTTAGCTACTCTGCC
This sequence comes from Oreocharis arfaki, assembly GCA_013398015.1. Classification (NCBI taxonomy): domain Eukaryota; kingdom Metazoa; phylum Chordata; class Aves; order Passeriformes; family Paramythiidae; genus Oreocharis; species Oreocharis arfaki. The sequence goes on from VZRR01003151.1 coordinate 258,600, forward strand.
TGGTGCCGTGATAGGGCTACTGATTGTGGGTTTGTTCAGCTGATTTCCAGCATGTTCAGGGAACACAAGATGCTTTGGGGTGAATGAAAGTCTTAACAATGAGGCTTGCAGCTGTTTCTGTGAACTTGTGAATTCCCAAACTGGGCCAAAATACCCAGAGTAGATCATATGGCTATCATCTATTTATTTAAAATAAGTGGCCTTTTTTCTGTAAAGGCAGCCCTAGACTCGGTTTTTCACCTTTTCTACCATATGACTGCAGTAGTGACTAGCCCACAGAAGTCATCCTCTACAGGACTTTCTCTAACTATTTTCATATCTTCAGGATAAATGACAAACTCTGTCTGATCTTTATGAAATTGTTCTGCCCACAGATGAGGACCTCATCATTCTATCAATCAGCAATGCCCAAAACCTACTGACATTTCATCAAACACAACACAAGATTCATCAAGTTAAATACCTGAGAAACAAAAACATAGGCCAGTGGTGGGGGAGGCTGAAAGCCCAGTGGGCTCCATTGTGGGTTCTCCATTGTGTGAGATGTATTGGATTGACTGCACAATCACAAAGCACAAAGCTTAATTTCACATTTGTGTAATAGCACTACATATGAAATCTAGAAAGCTATTTAAGACTAGCTAAATTGATTTTAAGGCTTTAGCTAATAACTGTAACTAGGGACTAAAATCAACATGGATACAGAGGTCTCTGCCAACTATTTCAATTTCACTGTTGTGTGCTGGGAATGAAAGAAGAATAAGAAGGTTTTGAATAAACCAATTTAATTTTCTGTTACCAGGGTTAATAAATCTTTGTTCTTTTGACTGCTGTGATTTGATTACCACCTTTTTGAATTGGGTGATCTGGATAAATGATGACTTAACCATGCAGTATTTTTAACCTGCTGATTTTTTGATTCAATATTAGTTAAAATGTTGATTTTAAAATTACGTTAATTTCTGCATAGACTACAGACATTTTTAGTACTTCAAGTCTAAGTAGTAATGTCAGTTTTGTAATGTTTTCTTGTTGCAAAGCAGTGGAATTTGGCTTCTGCAAACATTAGCAGAACTGGTTTGTTCTTTGGATAGCAGAATTGAAAAATAAAAATCATGTAAATTAACAGAGGTACATAAGCTTGCCCAATCTACAGATTAAAACCTTTATCCAGTAGTATTTCACACTTTTAGTAATTCCCAACAGTGAACTAATAATCATCTTTTCTAGAATTATGTCTTAGAAGTAAAAAAAAAAATCTTTAATTGAAGGAAAATATGAATATTTGATATAAGGATAAATTTTCCTGTAGTCATCTTGAAAAGGACTCATGCTAGAATTAATAAATGAGAGTAACGAGTCATGAGTCTGTATGTTTTACGAGAGCTGATTCAGTGTAACTGAGTGCAATGTTTCCAGTTCTTTCTGGCAAGTGAAAGAATAAAGAAGTAAAGAATGAAGTCAGGATCACACAATGGGAATACCATCATATTTTTCTAATTAATTCCATTCAAAAAACTTTAATTGAATATTTTAGAGTTAAGATAATAATGCTGCTAAGCAGCAATGCAATTTGCTGCAGTCAACAAAGCATGACTGCAATAATGTAAAGAAAAATTCAAAGACAGTGAATTTTCCCATTAGTCATATCTTATTCTCTTAGGATTTTATTTTCTGTGCTTTAGTTTTTAACCTCAGAGTCATGTTAATGTATTATTAAATCACTAACAACTGTTGTTTAAGAATCTTGGCTTTCCCAGCCCAGTTAATAATCCAGATGAGCAGTCTACCTCCCTGGGGGAATCTTCCTATGTGGAAGCTGGTATGAGCTCCACTCAAACAGTTTGCACACGTAATTATATTTTTGATAGGCTCTACTTGTATGCATAATTTGAAAATAATTTGTAGTGGATTTTGTCTGGAAATTTGACCCATTACTTTTGCTTCTTTACTTTTACATCACCCATCTTAGTAAGTAAATAATACGTTTTTTTTGCCATGGGATACTTAAATTAATCAAATAGCTATTAAGTTATGCACTTGACATCCTTAGAGATAGCATATGCCTGCATTATTTGGCAGAAGGCAAAAGTACACATTGTGAGCAACACTTCATATCTATGTACAGTTAAGCTAAGAGGACAGTGGTTATGCTGTTCTAGGCTTGTGTAACCACACATTTCGGAAGGTTTGAATAAATTGCTGAATGAACTTTAGTGGCAATTAAGTTTGAGATTCACAGTGGGCGGATGTCCCCTTTCTGCATATTGATATCTGCCACATCCCCATTCAGACCTTTAGCAGGTTCCAGGAAGAAATGCAAGCTAGTCCTAAGTAAAGGTATCCATTGGTTGAAAACTCTGACATCTTGAAATCTCTGGTCAGGTGCAAAATCCCAAACCAGCCAGACTGGGCCTTTCCTTCTTAATTCCTCCCCTGTGGTTTGACAGATCTTGTAGGAAAAGTGCAGAAGAGTTGATGGAGTCACTGACAACCGTAATTTTGCTCAGCCACTCTGAAGTTCAGTCTGCCATGGGCTGGAGTAAATGTCTACACATTGTAAAATCTTCCTGGGTTTGAGAAAAAGGGGTAAATAACTGGAACAAGGAATTACAAATGAGCTTGGAGAGGATCTAAGTAACTTGGGACCTTCTTTCTCTGGAAGAGTTTTACAGTATCCTAGAGAACTCCCTTTTATTTTTCTGTTAGCAACTGAGAAGCCTTTCTTCTGGCTGGATGCTTGTTTAACTTGGAAGACCAAAGACATTTTGTTCTGTTGTAAGTGTTTCAATTAGGCATATAGTCTTCAACATCTATTTCCAAAGGAAATCAAGGGATTTCCATATATTTCTGGCATTCTAAAGTTGTTTTTCTAATCCATGTGACTACAAATGGTGGCTTCCTACTTCTACTTAGCACTGACTGTCAAAGGGTAAGGAAGTACAAAGCTGATACATGGTAAATGAACTATCTTTTTTTTAAGGTTCATATTAGAGATAATTGAAATATAGAACAATATCATCACAGTCAGTTCTGAACACGAAAAAATGAAATAATGCTTTCTGGAACAACAAAGGTTTCTTTTGTGCTCTGAGAAAAAGCTGCTCAACTAAGTAAGTATGCTTAAACAGGAACTGCTTGTAGACTGTAGCTTGAATGCCAATTTTCAAATAAGGATATATTTTTAGATGCAGTTCATGGATTGCTATACCCAAGATATTCAAGTGGAAGTGCAGAGCTGTTGCTGGAACAGTGTGCTAACAGCAATTGTGATTAAAACAGAATAGGTAATGGCACAAGCAGAGCAACTACATATATTTAGATTTCTTCAAAAAAAATTATTGTGACAACTGACAACACATGTGCATGTGTGTTTCATCACATGCTGCAAAAATTAATTTATTATCTGTGTTATGATTGCTTATGTAGCCTCCACCTCAAACCAGGACTCTACAGTCATCTGCTGATGTATATTGTAAATGGAATACAGACAGAAAGGAGACTACAAAGAGATAACAAAACAGTAATAGTCTGCATGCTTGGTTTTTCTTGGTTTCTGCTCATCAATAGCCTAAGTGTGGTAACTATTCTTCGTGTGTCACAGAAAGGAGAGCTTTAAGGAAGCATTTGCAGGGGCCTTATGAAATAAAAGAGAAGCTCCTTTTGGAGTGAAATGGAGAGAGACAACAGCAGAAGCAGGTGAGGCATGATGGTGTTCGCTCCAGCACGGTGTGTGGAAAACACTGGATGATGTTGCAGGCAGTGGGAGGAGCTGGCATCATGATAACAAGCAGCACCTTAAAGAATATAAAATGGGGAGCCATAAGCCACAGGCAAAGACATTTAGTTTATGCTTGCTGTGGTGGGGAAGGATTATACACTGAGCAGTCCCATGAGGTCTGTGTATAAATATTTGCCACTGCTGCAAGCAAGGTGAGGTTTGTAGAAATACAAGAAGCAGACAAACCCCTTCTTAGGGAGATTTGACAGAACATACAGCTAAGGAGGATTTGCTAACTGAATCACATGCAGTTTTTAGTTTAAAAATCTTGGCTGAGCAGAAGTATGTGGATGGGTGATAATTGTGATGAGTATCAGTTTTCTATTACAAGTTGGGGCTATAACTTTCCATTTATTTTAACTTGCATGAAATTCATTCTAAAGTCAATCTTCTCACATCTGTTTTGTTTTAATGTTGTTACACTCTGCAAGAAGACTGTGGTTTAGAGAGTTAATCAGAAGCAAAAACTGTAATGGGTAGAGGAGGAGGATCGCTGTGGTTGTTGAATCCGCACCATTGTTTTTCTCTCTTGAGACCTGCTACAAAGTGAAGTGAAAAAAAATCCTTTCACTATCTTACTTTGAGCTTTGGGTTTGTCTCCCTTTCGTTATTCTACCAGCAAGCAGACCAAACAAATTAATAGGGATGAATGTGATATTGGTATCCATAGAATTGTCGAAGATGCCACTGAAGATGCATTCTCTAGTATGTTTAATTCAAAAAGCCATTCAAAATGAGAAGTGCAGTTATTCTGGGATAATAAATAAACCAATATGCTACTTTTGATTTGTTGATACTTCTGAAAGTATTGGTCTGATATAAACTACTTACAGGTGCTACTGGTGTCCTGTTCTGCACTGCTTGCACTGTATGTTTTGTTGTGTCATAGCTGAGATAATCTGCTAGAGAATTGTGAGACAGGAATGAACAGAACTTTTTCTCAAAAAACTTCAGCTTATATCACGGCTAATTCAGCTCTTGTTTTTCCAATTACCATCCAGACTTATGCCCAAATTTACAGTTTTCCCAACCTACATCAGAAAAAGAAAATTATAACATGTTTTCTAATTTCTGTCATCTTTCTTTTTTTTTTTTAAATTTTCCAGAGAAGTTAACATATTTTGTTAATTTTTCTGCCACGAGGGAAGAAAATGCATGCTGTATCTTTCTTCTTCTGTCTTTCCTTTGTCAAAGTACTGCTCCTCTGAGAGAGAGCCCAATGAGTCTTTTAGTGACTGCATGAGGATGCACATTTCCTGAACTTGGGCATGTCATGAATGAGAGTAAAAGGTTGCTAGACAGTCTTAGGACATGTCTTTATTAAGATAAAAGTCAAATTTAGGTCAGACTTTAGAAGGCCTTCAATAGATATCACCCTTCAATAGATATTCCTGTTTATCTACGGGTTGCTTTTGAGGGTACTTCTGCCTGTGGCCTCTTGAGAAAGATGCTACATCTACAGAAATCCTTAGGGCACTAGCACAGTTGGAATAACAGTCAGGAGATGTGATTCTCTTCAAATGCTACTGCAGAAATCCGTACTGAGAAAGTGCAAAGGGGTGTCTGATGAGGGTGAGGCATTTCTGCCTTCCCTCTTCTTGTTGAACTATTTACTGGGTTGTTAGCATGTGGAAATGATTCCAGCAGCAAACTGAAAACCTACAGACAGCTTTAAACTATCTGAAATATGCAGAGGCTTTGTGATCCAAGAGGGATGGTCATGAGTGACGACTTCACTCTCCTGTATCACCCATGGAAAAGATCCCCCATTTCTTTAGCTGCAGCTGTACTTTCCCACAGATACCAACATGCCCAGTCCTGCCTAACACAGGGGTGGTCACAGGTGAGAATACATGAACAGGAAGACACAGGAGACAACTATGTAGGGTGCGAAACAGAAGATGGAAGACTGCATTAAAAACGTGTCCTGGGTGTTGCTTGGTCCTAGTTTTCCACACCAGCTTCAGAGGCACAAAGGTAATGTGCACTTATCTGGGTGGCAACAAGGCATGCTTAGCAACCCTGATGCTGTGTTCCCCATGGGCTTTGGCAATCAATATAATGGTTTTTTCCTGATAGTAATTATGGCTCTGAGAGGTATAAAATGCCTGTGTTCATTCCAGCGGAATATCAAGTTTGAAGTCTAAAGTGAAACCTTAAAATTTCCACCATTGTTAGTTATTACACTGCTAATAATTTTAGCAGAACTGTCCAGCTATTTCAAGCTTGTGAATGGAATTTTAAAACAATGTCACCAGATTTTCTTCTGATCTGACTTCATACCTACAGTTTACTAAGAATTAAAAAAAAGTTTGCCTTGTGATGGAATAACTTTCTGGAATGTGGTTTAGTAAGTGATCTTTTCAAAGTGTGCTTTTTCCTCTCAGGTTTGTGTTAACTTTAAACTAATGCAGCTATAGTTGAAAAACGAGTCTTGTACTCTCCTGGGCATGTTTACAATGGCAGTAAACGCTTTATGGTCACCTTCAGTTAACGCTGATAATAAAGACTATATTACATAATACCCATGAATTAGGGTCAGCATCCCCTTTTTTAATTTCTTTTTTTTTAAATGCAATTTCTGTTACTTCACGTTTTCCTACTTTATCCATACTTCTAGAGGATTACTGCTTCAATATTCTGTTTGAAAGTTTCACAGGAACTCAGTTTTATGCTGAATGTCACGTTTTTTCCAGTAACGTATTTCTGTTAATTCCTCTGATTTCTCAGACTTTTAAAGATGTGCATTTCACTGCCACTCACCCTCTGCTGGTTTGAATGGGAAGATTAGGTGCCATGTCCCTTGCCAGTTCATCTTTCCCTGGATTTTCTTTCCCCTCTCTTGGGTCAATCATGCTGAAGGTAGCTAAAATCCAATTTTATCTAACATGTCAATGTCACTCTATTAACTTTCCTCTGTGGTATGCTGTTTCCATTATAGGGGTTTAGAGGCTTGGGGAGGGGATGAATATCCAGCTTTAGCCAGGCAAATTTGGGGTTTCTTCCAAAGCTTCTCAGAGTCATTGTTCATGCACTTCTTTTCTCCTCACATCAGTATGTCATTTATTCATATCATGGTATGCTGCATTAGCATCTGTAATTCACTTATTTTCCAGTAAAGCTGCTGATGGGCTGTGCAATGGGAATGCTGATTGGAGGAAACTATTTCCTTCAAAGTAGTATGCTCACAAAAATTGTGTGGGTTGGATATTTTTTTCCTTAACAGTACCTGCTTGCAACGCATTGAGTGCCAACACATTGAGTGTATAAAAATATCTGCCATCTGACACATCTCCAGAGGGACCTCTTCTTGTGGAAATTTTCCTTGAGGAAAAAGTTCACTTTGCATATATATGTGTAAACAAGTTCCATGATGATTCACATCAGGTAAGAAGTGTAGGTTTTGTTTAGCGATAGTGAGTGAACAATTGACTGCTTTTCTACTAAATGCACAAATGTTAGAACAGTGAGCCTGTCTAGCTTCATTTTCAACTGCTGCTCTAGGGGGAGATAAAAATGTGCTAAAAGGCAGGAGCTGGGTGGTGACCGAGCTATCAACTAACTTCCTTTCTGCACAGTTAGAAGAGCTTCTCTCCTGTGGGTCATACACTTAGGCAGAACCACATTTATTTTTGTTTGCTGCCTCACTGAAGAAGGAATCGTAGAGTCATAGAACAGCCTGGGTTGGAAGGGACCTTAAAGATGATCTTCTTCCAACCACCCTGCCGTGGGCAGGGATGCCTTTCACTAGACCAGGTTGCTCAGAGCTCCATGCATCTGCTTGATTTGATCACAAACTTGACACAGTTTTAACTCAGAAATAGGGCTTCATCTGTTTGCGCTACTACAAAGTGAGGCTTTTTTCATGTCTATTACTTACCCATATATCTGGTTCCTAAACTCATATTGTGAAAATTGGGTCACAATCAGACACCTCAACTTTCACATCCCTCCGTCTGTCATCTGTAAGTTCCTGTGTTGATGACAGCGCGTGTGTTGCTGATATCCATGTGTCTGGCACGACAGTACTTCATACACCCAATCCTAGGTGGATACCTTGCCAGCCTGTACTGCCACAGTCCATTGGTCTGTGCAGAATTCTCCTGAATTCCAGCATTTCAGGAGAGCTAGCAATGCTGTTTGTCGTCCCCTCTGTCCCCATTGTGTGCACTGTTAAACAATTACGCGATGTATTGCAGTTTTTGTGTCTTTTTCAAGTTCTCAAAGGCAGGGTGTCTAACAGAGGTCTGTTTCATTCAGGCTTTTAGTCTAACTGATCAGCACTGTGTCACAGGCACCTCTGAACAGCACAATAACCAACCTCACTGGTCCACAAAACAAAAGAGCCTCTGTGGCAACAAGCTGCCACAGAAGAGACACTACCATGGAGACTATTCGTGATCCTGTAAGAAAGATCCATTGTATTTCACATCCCTTTGTTCTGAAAGCAGTAGGAAATATCTCACGTCCATTCATCACGAGCCAATGAGTTATCCCAAGTTTAGAGTTTGGTAACAGGAAAAGTGTTAAAACTCACCAAAAATAGTCTGCCTGGGGTAAGAAGAGTAGAAAGAAAGTGAAACATATATCAGCTGAACTGGAAGAGTACCCACAAGTACTCAAGCTTCAACTTGAGAATGGAAGTATGAAGAAAAGGGAGTTACCTGTGCCATCCAAGTAATCATTAGTTTTGGAATAAAGTACATGGGTGTATGTATACTTAAGCAGAAGAAGGACTGAATGGAAAAAAGGAAGATATTAAAGCTGACTTCTTCATATGGTATATAAAGAAGTGGTATATGGCTAAGGATGATGTATTTAATTTTTAATTTGGTTATAGGCATTTGCATTCAGTTTTCCTGAGTTGCAGCTGCCTGTTTTCCCTTTAGTAATATGTGAAAGAATATTTTGTGGGTAGGTGCACTGCAAGGAATACAATCTGGAGGTTGCAGACAAGGCATGTTGTTGCTGTGATCAAACATTCTTTGCATGTGTGCAAGACCCACGTGTTCATCCAGCACCGGAGGGCCAAATGACATTCCAGGAGCAGCTGCCCAGCCACTACATCCACGCTCAGTGTATGTTCCCCACGGGGAAAGCTGAAGCTCCTATCTCAAATTTCTACCTGAAAAAAAACCTAGGAGAATCTTACTTGGAAATATTTTGTAACCCATTTTGTGGATTATCTACCCTAAGATAAGAATACAACAGTTCTGTGAATTCACTCAAACCCAGGCTACAAATTTGATGGTAAAAACTTTGGGTTTCTCCTTTCTATCCTTTGTAGATATGCAGAAAGAATTTTGATAAAAGATGGTGCATTCTTGATGTTAATGCAGATTTGGTTTTATTTTTTTCTCTGACTTCCGGGTTGTTTTAATTTTAGGTATCACTCTTCCAAAGTTCGGTTCCAAGTGTACATCTCTCAGTTTATGATCTCAAACTTATTTTTGGAACATGTAAAAATACCGAAAAGGTTCACTAATCTTCTGATGAGATAAAGTTATTTCTGAAAGATAAAATTAGCATGCTGGATATTTTCCAACAATTGTATTTTTACAGCCCTACCATGTATATTATGCAGTGGATTTTTAAAGAATCAGTACTCTGAAATATACATGTCTTATGCAAAGTACATTTTGAATAAAATTTTGATGCGATAATTATTCTTTAAAAATCTCTCATTATTTATGAGGAATTATTCATATTGTACAATCATTATTACAAGAAATAAAATATTAGTAATGAAACGGGCATCCTGATTATGGCTGGGATAGAATTAATTTTTTTCCTAGTAGCTGGTTCAGTGCTGTGTTTTGGATTTAGTATGAGAACAGTATTGGTAACACTGATGTTTTAGTTGTGGCTCAGCAGTGCTTACCCTAAATCAAGGACTTTTCAGTGTCTCCTGCTCTGCCAGCGAGGAGGGGCAGGAGAAGGCAGGAGGGAGCATGGCCAGGACAGCTGACCTGAACTGGCCAAAGGGATATTCTATACCACAGAATGTCGTGTCCAGTATGTAAACTGCGGGGAGTCGGCCTGGAGGCACAGATCACTGCTCAGAGATGGGCTGGGCTTCAGTCAGCGGGTGGTGAGCAATTGTCGTGCGCATCACTTGTTTTTCTGGAGGTTTATTCCTTCTTTTTTCTTCCCCCTCCCGTTTTTCTTACTATGGATATTATTATGGTTGTTTTTACTGTAGTGTCTTACTTTATTTCAATTATTAAGCGTTCTTATTTCAGTCCATGGGTTTTAACTTTTTCTGATTCTCTTCCCTATCCCACTGGGGTGGGGAGAATGAATGAGCAGCTGTGAATTGCTGGCTGGGGTGAAACCATGGCACAGAATTGAAGAAAAAAATGGTATAAAATAATTTAAATTTGAAATTTAGATTCCAAAATCAGGAGTGAGGGGACTGATGGGTTGAAAGCACACTGATCCCATCACCCAGAGTTCAAGAAAAGAACCTGCACCATTTGTATTTTCTGAAAAACAGGAAAGGAAGTGTAGTATCAGTTTTTCTAGGGGTGATAGGTTACCAATAACAACCTGCTTTGTGCTGCACCATTCGGCGTATTCGTAAAGGGTCTGGAAAAGAGATGAGTAGTCAGGTCACAAAGCCTGATGAGGCTATCAAATTATTCAGGTTAATAAAGATGAGACAACCTTGATTATCTGCAGAAAAGTTTATGGGAGTGACTGAGCAATAAAATGGCAGTGGAGTTCAGTGTAGATAAATGCAAAGTGCTGCACAAGAAGAAAAGGGCCCTTACCTCAGGTATGAAATTGCAGGGTCTGATCTGGTCATTACTTCTAATGAAACAGAGTCCTGGAGTTTGAAAATGGCCCCATGGGAACATCAGCCTGGTGATCACCAGATGAAAAAAAAAAACCAAATAAATGAGCAAGTGCTACAAAATCAGCTGAGATCAAAACAAATAATATCTTTTTTCTTCCACAAAAATCCATATTTTGCTTGCAGCTTCTGTATAGGTAAATAATCCTAGAAATATTGGTTGAGAGGGACCTCTGCAGGTCACCCAGCCCCAACCTTTCCCTTAGAGCAGGGCTACTGCCAACACTAGATCAGATCAGCTGTTGCTTTATTTATGTGAGTATTGGAAACCACCAAGGATGGTGATTCCACAACCTGTCTGGGTAATTTGTTCCACTGTTGCATGTTCCTTTTGGTGAAGAAGTTTTTCCCTATGTCCAGTTTGAACCTCCCTAGCTGCAGTTGTTGTTGCTCAACACAGCTGCCCAATGCAAGTAGTTGCTGCTCCTTGTTTTCTACTTGCCACTGCCAAGAAGTGTTTGGCTGCACCTTCCTCCAGATGCTTTTCTGGTCCCTGAACTTCAGCAATAGGATGGAAAACAGGAACGCTTTTGATGTAAAGCACAGCTAACTTAAATAGAATTCTTCAGGGTGGGAGAGGAGTTACAGAGCATGTGATAAAGGACTAGTGAGCGTCAAATGAAGCTAGCAGTAGCCAGGTTGAAAAGACACTGAAAGAGGCAAGATTTTGTACAACATATGTTTGATCTGGGGAATTTTTACCAGAGCAAGCTGTAGATGCTGGCATGTAGGTTAAAGAGAAGACAGGCAAATGCCTGACAGAGAAATTCAGTGAAGATTACTGAGGTCATAGAAACTACATCTGCCTCAGAAATCTCTGAGTTTGAAATGTCGGTGGCAGTGAAAGTGCTGGAGGGGAGTATTGCCTTTAGTAATGCAACATGATATTGGTCTAGCGAAGCTCTTGGTCTCACCCATTGTGGAAGCTCTTAGGTTCAACAAATTGTTTGTAAAACTTAACTAACTTGCCCTCATTCCTGTCTTGCCCTGTTAATTACATCGGGAATTCTTCAGCTCATTTGGTCAGGCACGTGAATTATTATATTATTATTATTATCTCACTTCATTTTTAAGTTGTACACACAAACAACAACAAAATCAGAGCTGCAAACAACACTTACATTTTGAAGAAATAACCCTCAGTTTTCAAAATGAAACTGCAGGCTGCAGTTTGCTGGCTAAAGACTTTTTTCCAACCTGTTTACATAATTGGTTCCACTAAATTTCGGAAGTTGAGGCTTTTAAAGGAAGGATATGCCTATGATTAAAACAGCAAAGCAGCACTCTGGAGATCTCGCTCTGATCTCCAGCAATGCCACAAATTTCCTGCTGGTTTTGGCAAATCAATGGTCTTCCATTTAGTGTGAAATGAGTTTTCAGCAGATGAGCTCAATGGAAGTGCTCACTTTCATTAAGCACTTGCAGAAGTGCCTAGTGAGAGTGCTTTTCACCTTGCGCACCTGCGTGGCAGTGTGGCTTTGGGGAGGACTCTGTTGAAGTGCCGGGGGGTGATCCAAAGAGGAGAGACCACCACACAAAGATTTCTGCCTTAGCAGAGGACACCACAGAGACACCGAGGGAAAGGAGGAAGGCAAAGAGTGATGAGGAAAGGAGGAAGGTGCTTCTCACCTGGCCTCTGAGGCCCTGAAGAGGGGGGATGGTCCAGACGAGGAGGGCAGGGAGGGTGCCTTAGGAGCGAGGCGCTCCAGAAGAGCGGGGCTGGGAGACAGGGGCGAGGGCAGGGAGGAGCGGGCAGGCCACTGTCCGTGGGAACGCCACTCCCCGCTCCTCGCCTTCCCCAGGAGCGCTCCGGCGGGTCGGGGGAGCGGCCCTCCCCGCTGCCGCCGCCGCCCGGTCCCGCCACCCACACAGGTGGAGCGGTGCGAAAGGTGCGAGCCCTGCCGCCCTTCCCTTGGGACGGGGTCCCTCCGCCTCATCGCTTGTCCCCGCCTCGCCGACCCGGCCCGGCAACCCCTCCCGCCCCGTCCCTGTGCGGGTCACCCCGGCCCGGCGCCGAGAGGAAGCCGCTGCCGGGGCGATGCGCCTCCCCGCCCCGCAGGCAGAGCCCCTTCTTCCCTTCCCATCCGAGGAGACACCGGGATTTGCCTCCGCTCCCCTCGGCCCTCCCCCTCGAGCCCTCCCGGCTTCCTCCCTCTCGCCTTCTTCTTCTTTCTTTTTTTTTTTTTTTTTCCTTTTTTTTTTTTTTTTTCCTTCCCCTCCCCCGCCCGGGCAGCCCCGGGCGCCCCCCCCCCC
>VZRR01003151.1:273480-361647 GCA_013398015.1 Oreocharis arfaki
TTTTTTTCCATCCCCTCTCCCGCCTGGGAAGACCTGGCCGCTCCCCCCGCCCCGTCCTCAGTAGCCGCGGGCGCTGGGCGGCGGACGAGCGGCGCGGAGCCGGGAGCCTGAGCCCCGGGGCTGCGGCCGCCCTCCCCTCCGTCCGTCCTGCGGGGTGCCAGGTATGACCAAGACCCTTCCCGGCGTCGGCCTCGGGGGACGAGGCAGCCCCCAGAGACCTGGGTGGGCAGGAGCGGAGCTGGGGATGGGGGCTGAGGGGGAATGCCCGGTGCCGGGGAACGGGCAGTCCGAGGTAACCAGCGTCTCTAAGGTGATAGTTTTTTTGCGATGTCATTCTTCCTACGCGAGTCGTTTTAAAAAATGATGGGGCTGAGCGATGTCAGTACCTTGAGTTTGGCAGCTGAGATGTTTTGTATAAAGTTCCTGCCTCTTTAGCCTGATGGATATATTTTTGATAGGACTAAAACACGAGTTTCTCTGGTCCTTGTTTTCCAATATTTGAAGCCGGTTTCACGGGACGGCTTAACGGGACTGAGGCAAGGGGCATATTTATTGGGTTTTCGGGGGTTTGTCTATGTGCTGTGCCTTCCGCAGGGAGCAGGCAATGAGCCTCTTCAGCCTTCAAAACAAACTCTCCTTTAATTCTGATTCATCCCCTCAGCATTAGCGCTACCATCTCTGCGCTCCTCTGGAATTGACACTAATTTCATCCAGATTCGTCAGTGCTGGAAGCAGATTTATCTTGGAATGGCAAAAATAAAAGAGCCATGCCAAGGTATTTAACTTGCAGGCTTTGTAGAGGGGAAACTCCTTTGGATCAGGCGTGGAAAAGAGGAGCCTCCTGCGGAAAGCAGGACCAGGGGACGGCTAAGGAGAGATAAAGACTTACTCCCCAAATCCTCGTCTTCTTTCAGGATAGCCCTGGACTTTAACACGCGAACACATAGGAGCGGCCGGCAACAGCGGAGAGGGCAGTGGGAAGGCGGCCATCCCGGCAAAGCCCTCCCCTCCCCTCCCCTCCGTTCCTCCGACCGGTTCCCGGCCGGTGCCCGCCCGCTGCCGTCCCGGGGCCGCTGCCCGGCTGGCAGGGCTGGACCCCGGAGCTGTTCAGTAGCAGAGCAGCGGCCTGGGCGCGACCTCCTTCCCGTCCGCCTCCTGCCGGCCCGGAGGAGCGGGGAGAGGATGCGGCTGCGGGAGGGTCGGGAGGAGCGGCCGGGGNCCTCCGCCCGGTTCCCGGCCGGTGCCCGCCCGCTGCCGTCCCGGGGCCGCTGCCCGGCTGGCAGGGCTGGACCCCGGAGCTGTTCAGTAGCAGAGCAGCGGCCTGGGCGCGACCTCCTTCCCGTCCGCCTCCTGCCGGCCCGGAGGAGCGGGGAGAGGATGCGGCTGCGGGAGGGTCGGGAGGAGCGGCCGGGGCGCGGGGCCGGGGCTGGAGCCGGGCTCGGAGCCGCCGCCGGCGCTGCGGGAGCGCCGCCCCGCGGCCAAGGCGGGCACTGCGCCGGGGGGGAGCCCCGCGCCGCCGCCCCTCACCCACGGGCCTTCATCCCCCGCCGTGCGGGACTTCAGAAATGACCTGTCATGCCTGCCCTGTACAATTAGTTCTTCTCATGAGTACTGGAGCTGCCTAAATTTTGTAAGAGCCGGGAGCGGCAATGGTTTTTTTCCCCTCAAGTCAGAGAGGACGGCAACATTCACGCACCACTACACGGAGTGAGCGCACCTGGAGGAGGGAGCCGGGACCAGTGGCAGATAAGATTAGGGCAGTGGTTTCTCCCAGGGAGTATGAGATTTCAAAATTTTTTTCTCTGTTTTGCTTTGTCAGAGTGGAACTGTGAATTCCAGATTTCAGGTCATTTCAAGAATAAGGCCAAAAGCAGTTAAAGAAGGCATAAATACTACGGCAGCCTCTGTTATTTTATGGCCTGAAAATTACATTTTAAATTGTGTAAGCTTAGTTTGAAATGTGTTAACATTCCTCCAAGAAGAAGGAAACCCCAGAGTAGAGGCTGCACTGAACAGACCAAGATGAAACACTGCCAGGAAGCTGGACTCAATATTTCTTATGTCTGAGCTACACTGATAAGTAAATTCCCTCTGTGGTAGCTTGAAGAGAAACCTATTCTAGTTCTGCTTGACTCTAAGCCTTTTCCTGAGCATCTGAGATGCATTCAGCTGGAGTAAGGTAGGTTATAATGACAAAATATTTGAAGGACATCCTGAAAAATTAGGTAGTTCTTGTCCTGTGGATGCAGAAAGGTTTAATGTTGGAAGCAAGAAGTGAGAAGAACTGAAAATAGTTTTACTTGTATGGATATGCCTGGCAGCTGGAATGCCACCAAACAGGGAGTCCTGTTATCAGCTGGGTTTGGAAACTGGAGGAAGAATTTCAACAATTTCATATAGCTGGGAATCTCTCTCACTTTCTGGTTTCCATCTTGTCTTCTCTGAAGCAATTCATCCTACCTTAAAAAGCTGACTCAAGAATTCCAATTACTGTAATCCAACCCAAAATTTGTATGGGAAAGGAGAGGGCAGAGCATCTTGGGGTTTGGAGGAAGAGTGGAGAACAGCATGGCAGAATGGGTAACATACTGAGGGTTTTTTTCTTGCAATCAGCTTGAAGCCTTCTCAGGACATTTCCTCCTTCCCCTGGAGACTGTATTCTCTCTCCCCTTTTCACATCCTGCAAAGCTGTCTTTGCAGCCATCTACACATTTACATCCTCATCATCTGGCAAGAGGAGCCCCGTGTTTCCCGTTTGCCAGCGGCCTGTACTGGGCCATGGCAACTGCTGACACTGCCCGTGCTTGGAGCTGGCCTCCCTTGAACAGTAGGGATGGGGTTAGTAAACAGATCTTAAATGCATGGCTGGGAATGACAAAGCTGCCTAGCAGGACCACTGCTCTGGTCTGTAATGAGAATTACCATGTTTATTAAGTTCCTTGAACTTCTTCCAGTTATCCTGAAGTGTAGTTAGTTCATTCCCAGTGACAAGTGGTTCATTATAAATGAAGAAAATCTTGGCTTCCAAGACTGCCTTTGTAAGTAGTGAGCACTTGAGTATCATGTTTCAAATGGAAGGCTCCAAGGCATCTACTGAAGGTTCTGTGCTTCAACTGGCCTTTTTTTTTTTTTCTAAAAAGTGGCAGAAGGGAGCCATGGTACTCCACCCATTTCCTTGCAGAAAGTCTCTCTATAAAGCAGAGAGAAAAACATGGGCTTCCCTATAAACTTAGTTATGAGTCCATCTGGGAAGACTTCAGCCATCACAGTGGAATGACATCAACCCAGACTTTCTGTATGAACAAGCAGCTAGTGACTGAACTTTCCTTAGGGCTCACAAAGTTCAGCTACAGAGGAATATCAAATATCCAGACCCTGAGGAAGTGCTGAGAAAGGGAGGAGTATTCTAGGGAAAAATAGAAAAATCATTCTCAAGCCTGACATTAGAACTGTCTTGTTCATCACTATATTAGGGCAAAGCAAATTTAAACTAGCTTTTCTACATTAATATCACATTAGTTATCCTCAAATCATGCTAGTTTGTGACAGGCTGGAAATAAAGAAGAGGAGATGATTCCTCATGCAACGTAGTCAAGCTGTGAAACTCCTGGATGAAGAACATAATGGCTACAAAATTTTATATGTATTCAAGGGAAGACTGTCAAACTATGGAAGAGAAGTTAACTAAGGTTTCCTTACTCTGCAGAAACTACCTCTGCTTTAAAGTCCATCAGGTAAAACTTGTTGTAAGTTAAGAAACTGTGAAGGAGGAGGGGCATACTTGGTTGCCCTATTCCTGTCCTCTACCCTAGGCAACCACATTTAGCCAGGGTCAGAAACAGGATTTTAGGACAGGCAGGTCTTTGGACAGGCCAGGAAGGTATTTTCATGTTCTCATTATAGAATTTTTTTTTTATTTTGGCACCTTCTAACTTACCCATGGATATGTAAAATAGTCATTCCTCCTCAGATTTAATGCTACTTGAGCAATAACAGAACCAACACTTCAAAGGTAACTTTGTATATCAAAGTTAATGTTTAAATGTGCACATTTCTGCTACACCAATAAGCTAGACTGGTGTGAACAACTGGCATCCCTCTACAAAATCTTGTGCATGGGGTGATTCTGCTCTGCTTTCAAAACTTTCAGATATCTTTTCATATGACCACATATACCCCAGAGCTCAGACCTGTGAGTCACTATAAGCTCCAGATGTCTTTAGGAAAGTCCACACATCTTTTCCAAAACCTCAGTTAGCCACTTTAAAGCCAGGGAGGGTATCTTTGTATTGTAAAATGTGGTTTACATATATATATATATACATATATCCTAGTCAGTGGACCCAGCTCAAAGCTGGTGTTCCAGTCTGGCAAAGGTGAAAAGTGCCAAAACTGTGCTAAAACAAATCCACCCTCTGAATTTAGCACGTGAAGCAACAAGCTGTGGTTGAACTGTAGTGCTTATTTAACTAAAAAATTATAGTTATCACTTATTATAGACAACAAATATATCTACAGGGTAAATATGCCTCAAAAATCATAGGAGTCACTGGGCCATTAAACAGCTTTGAATGTGATGTTCCCACTTCTTT
The DNA here is from genome assembly GCA_013398015.1 of Oreocharis arfaki. Lineage (NCBI taxonomy): Eukaryota > Metazoa > Chordata > Aves > Passeriformes > Paramythiidae > Oreocharis > Oreocharis arfaki. The sequence continues at coordinate 278,073 of VZRR01003151.1, forward strand.
TTCCATGTTGCTCATATACCCCTGTTTTTCATGCTAGATCTTCAGCTAGCCTGTAGCCAGGCTGTTTCATTGGAGAGCACCACTTGTATTATTCTAAACTAAAATGAAGAAAAGTGGTTATATTTGGCCTGGCCTGCACTGCCATTGCAATGTAAACCAGAGAGCTTAACCACATACAAATCCTTGAATTGCTTGGCTTTTAAAGTTTAATCATAGACCCTTTCGTTCTTCACTGCTGAGGTTTCCATGTAATTGGAATGAAGGATGTTGGAACTGAGCACAAGTTTCCCAGTGGCAGCTGCCAGTAGTTGGATAATGCCGCTGACATCAGTGCTGCCAAAGGAGAAAAATGGTCTTTTCAGTAATGTTTCGAGCTCAGAATCAAGAGTTCTGGGTTCAGTTTCTGGCTCTGCCTCAGACTTCCAACAATTTTACGTTTTTCCTGCATGTTTCCCATCTACAGATGGGAATAGTAGTGCTCTTTGTCTTTTTCATCTAAAGTATTAGGTCTTAGTGTGGTGCATCACTCCATTTAGGTGGGGCATTCCACATGTGACCATAAGGCACAGACAGCACAATTCCTACAGCCTTTGTGGGATCCTGAAAAAGGCATGTGATGAGTAACCAGGCTTGTCCCTCCTACTCGGCTGAGCTTTGCTGCATGTATATATAACCAGGAGACTCCTCTACACCAGCAATATTCTGCTTTCCTCACTTGTCTGTCTGTCCTAGAAGACCTTGTTTCCTTGGGATAGCTGTTAGCAAAGTGCCATTTTTCATACAGGCAGATTTATAATTCTCAGCTGGGTGGGTAATGGAGAAGCATCAGTGACTTTTAAGTCAGTTAAAGCCACGTTTTGGCCATTACATGGAAGAACACAACTGGTCTGGTTTTCCAAGAGTTCCTAAGTCTCATGAGTGTAGTCTGTCTATCCATCTCTGCTTGGATCCCAACTTTTGAATACACTGAGGTTTTGCAACTATATTCTACCTTCAACTAAATAGCTATAGAAAAGAGAAGCAGAAACATAATATGTAACTACATTCCTTTGGAATAAATAAAACCAGGATTCTTTACCAAGTGGAATGACTCAGACTGCTGTCCACTGAGGGAAAAACAGGTAAAACTCAGCTGGTTTCATCTTCCAGTAGGTAGCTCAGCATGCATGCTGGCTGAATTACCTGCATCCATCTCACTAGTAACCATTGGAAGAGTCAGAGGCAATACAGGGAATATCCGAGGCATTTCTATTTTGAGCAGAGTGTAGAATTCTGTTCCACTGATGTCAGTTCTAAAATTGCATGATTATACTTAGAAGATGTTAAGATAACTGTGTATATTTCCAAAGTGTATTTTCAAATCTCTCTTTCTTGTTTTAGAAAGAAATAAAATAAAATGGAGCACATGTTACTGCTATTCATATTTTTCATACCTATATTGGGTCTCAGTAATGGAACAGAAACTGAACAAGATTTTACTTGGCACTTAAAGAAGATTCCCCAGATTGTGAGAGAAAGAACTTTCTCCCTTGACAGCCCTAAATTTGAAGCAAAAGCCAAATTAGAGCTGAACAGTGTATGTGGAATTGAATGTCAAAGAAAACTGCCAGTGCCAAGCTTGTCTGACTTGAAGAACCTCTTATCCTATGAGACTGTTTTTGAAAATGGCACACGGACCCTGACTGAAGTGAATGTCCTCGGAGCAGCGCTTGACCCAGCTGGGAACACAACCACACGAAGGCCTTTGAGAAAGAAGAGGCAGATATATGGAACAGACAGCAGGTTCAGCATCTATGACAAGAGGTTTATGACCAACTTTCCGTTCAACACAGCTGTGAAGATCTCCACCGGCTGCAGTGGCATTCTCGTTTCCCCCAAGCACGTGCTGACAGCAGCGCACTGTCTGCACAATGGCAAGGATTATGTCAAGGGCAGCAAAAGACTCAGGGTGGGCCTGATGAAGACTAAATCCAGAGGCAACGGCAGGAAACGCAAAGGTGCTAAAAGAAGTAGGAGAGAAATTTCTGCGGCCAAAGAGGATCCCAAAGCTGCCACAGAATCAAGGCGACAATCCAAAGGTGATGGGAGAAAGCAGAGGAGATCTGGGAGGAAGCAAGGGACCTCAGATGGCATGCCCTCCTTCCAGTGGACCCGGGTGAAGAGTACGCACATCCCGAAAGGCTGGTTTAAGGGTGTCTCTGGGGATATTGCTCTGGATTATGATTATGCTGTTCTTGAGCTCAAGCGTCCCCACAAAAGGAAATACATGGAGCTGGGAATCAGCCCAACAATCAAAATGATGCCTGGGAGCATGATCCACTTCTCAGGTTTTGACAATGATCGGTCTGGGCAGCTGGTCTATAGATTCTGTAGCATTTCTGATGAGTCCAATGATCTGTTTTATCAGTACTGTGACGCTGAGCCTGGCTCCACAGGATCTGGGATCTATCTCCGTCTTAAGGAGCCAAACAAAAAGAAGTGGAAACGCAAGATCATTGCCGTTTACTCAGGCCATCAGTGGGTGGACATCAACGGCGAACAGCAGGATTACAATGTAGCAGTACGAATTACTCCACTCAAATATGCCCAGATTTGCTTCTGGATACATGGGAATGATGAGAATTGCACACAAGGATGAAGAGACCTGAACCTTCCTTGCTTAGCACCCGCACTGCCACAGAGTGAAAGTCAGCCGCAACAGTTACTGGAGGAACATCACTCCACGTCAGAATGTTTTTGAACTCTAAGCTCATGAGCAGTGCTATGGTGACTTGAGGAATGCTGAATTGCTGGGGGAGGGGTAGAATTGTCAGACAAAATATTTCTAATTGTAATCAACCTAGATACGCACTTAAAATCCCAAACTATATTTATGTTTGCAATTGTGATAAATTCAAGTCGTTCACGAGGAGAAGAAAAAATGGCTGCACCTGTTTGTCATTTTTTTTTCCCCCAGCAGAAGGGTTGAAACATCTCAAACTGGTGTTACTAAACAATATCTATTTTTTTCCAATGGATTTACTTTTCTCAGGGTTCTGTTCCAATTCTTCAAATGCAAGTTGTGCGTATAGCATGTTACTGTATGTGCAGAATGATCCAGAGAACTGCATGAGAACAAGACATTATTCTGGCATTCTCTAAAGACCACAGGTCCATGTTGAGAATCAGCACTATAGTTAATGATTGTTAGTTTGGAAAACGTCTTCTTCTGGTTGCTGCAGGAACACTCCCATGGAAATTCTAGTTTTGTAGCTGAGGGTTACACCTTAAAGACAAATTCACTTCATTGCTCAGTAAAAACGGCAAAAAAAGAAATTAACAAACAGAAGTTTCTATGTTTGGAAGAAGACACATCTGGACACAGTTTAATGCCTTTAAATGTTCTTCAAGAAGCTATAGAAATCTTTAAACACATGCATTTGCCTTCCAGTTAGGATTTGGAGAGCTGTAGGTTTAGTTTCTAGTCAAATGTTTAGCTTTAGCATTGGGAGAAGTCACTGACTCCTGAAGTGGCTACTTGACAATCATTTGGAGCTTCACAGATGATATATTTTTTGGGTGCTAAACATTTCTTCAGTTTTTATAAATTACTTTTATATGAGTCCAGCTTCATAGATAGGATAGTATGTATTAGACTGGGAGTTGGAAATCAATATTTTAGTTTGGCTTTATACAGTTTTGCAAAGTGGGTGGTTTTAATCATGTTATATTCAGACTCCACCTCAACATGATTTACAAGGTTAGCTAAAAATTTCTCCCAGCAAAATTACAGCACCTTCTGAATGGTAGAACTATCTTGTGCATAATAAAAGGTATCTTAGATAGCAGCAGTAGCTAGCAAATAATTTGGTTCGATACGTTTGTAGAACCATGTATTTAATGAAGACACAAATTCAGCTTGACTTTTACACAACTTTAAACACAAACCACCTTCTTAAAAATTGTTCTTGATTGCTATACAAGTCTACATCTTTTATTTTATGTCAAGATTTTGAAGTACACAGAATTGTTATGGTGCTACGTTAATCTAATAACATAAAAAGATACTGTGCCTTTCTGATCATATCCTTTGGGTTTCAAAACATTTAGAATATTCACACCCATAATACTTAAAATTTTTTGCCATAAATTTATGCTGACCAAAATACATTTTCTTCCTGTGCCGGAGAAAAAAATACAACAAGATTTAAAAATATTATTTGTTTGTTGGTATCTTTAAAACATGCTTGTGGTATCTTTCGATGGAATAAGATGATTTTAAATAACCCACTCTTTTTGTAGATGGCTGAAAGTATATAACCTGACACACTGAATGTGCAGGCAACTTTGTCTTATTATTGCCAAAGCATAAAAATTTAAGACTTGCTTCCATATCATAACTCTAACAATATTTCATTAATTGGAAGAGATCTCACTTTAAAGGAAACTACTTCTTTTAATGTCAACCTTTCCAGGGAACACTCAACTTTTCTTCTTTTATTATCTTTTAATTTTATTTTGTGTGATTGTTTGCAGAAAACTAATAATAATTTTTAAAGTTTAGAAATAAATTTCTAAGATTTTAGGGTTAATTATTTTTTACTGTTGTTAACACCTCTATTAACACATGTGGCTTTGCTGACAGTAATTTTAAATCACCTCAGTCCAGTATTTAATACTCTCACTCTATGCAAGAGACCTATAATATTCTTTAGTCAGCCCTGTAATGTTTTTCTTAAGTGCCTTTTTCCTAGTTACTGTGACAAATAAGGTACCACATCATTAATCTAATACAAGACAACCCAGCTCCATGGATTTTTTTACAATTATTGTAATTGTTGATTTGGGTCTAAAACTGATCCAGATAAGGGGGCTTAGTAAATTCCTTGTTTTGTTAAGTCTTATTTAGGTTTGCTCCTTAGAAGAAGAAATAAAACCTATTTCTTTATCAGTTTGGGAATTGGGAGCAAGGTAAGAATGAAAAATGTTGATGTCAGCTTTCAAATGGTCTTGTTATAATAATCATCTGTTGTAAATATCTCAGCCACAACCTGAGGTTCTCATACCAGGTTGATAGAAACTCTTTGTTTTCAGAGAAGAAATACTAGATGCTCAGTGCATCATTTGAGGTACTAAGAGATTGGCCAGAGCAACATAAAAATTAATTAAAAAAACAAACAAACCTCTATGTCTGAGTGCACACGCACAAACACATGCAAATAATGCAGGCTTGGCGTTGTTTTGATTGAGTCAGCACCTTCAGGCCAGGGAATGCACGTACAAGAAGACACAGACAAAATGTTTTTCCTGTTGTCTCTGCATGCTAGGCAGCAGTTTGGTCTTACACTTGGCCTAATAGGGAAGGAAATGCTTTATGTAGGCATTGTGACTACCTACTACAGGGGCTTCTGGAGCAGTTCATAAATCAAGTACTTACACACAATGCCAGGAATTCAATGTCAATGTAGAGATCTTGGTACCCCCCACCACAAATGGATCAAGAATTTCTGAGACATGACCATCTCAGATTCTCTTAAAAAACCTGCAGTTACTATCTAGTTATCAATGAGAAAATGTGAGGAGGAAAATATGATCTCAGTAGATCAGATCTTGCTGTTGTCTAGGACACCAGCAGCAAGGCTGGGTTTCCAGCCCTTGTGATGTTTCCCTAAAGGATTTTTCCTCTCTCAGGTACCAGTTTCTACATCTCTGTACTAATGCTTTTCCATAAGCGTTGGTATAGTAGATCTTTCTCTTTAACTGTATCCCTGGCTTTAGGAAAAAACAAACCCAGTCAGATCTCTTTTCTCCTAGAGGGCTACTGGAATTTAAAAAGTGAACAAGTAAGGTTTTTTTCAGGGCCAAAGATAAACCTCATACGCAAGCCATTAACACACCCAGACCAGGTTCTGCAAGGTATTTGTGCAAGTGTTTAATCTGAGGCTCTGAGGCACACAGTGGAAGTCAAGGGGGTTATCTGCAACATGAAAAACTAGGTCTAAGTTTGTATTAACAAAAGAAAAGCACAACATTACGTAGGAAATTTTTTTGTTATATGAGATATAGAGTACCCAATGCTTAAATAATTGCTTAAAGAAACTCCTTGACTCAGTTTACAATTTACCATCTTAATTTTGCAGATTTATGTGTCTGTGTGAAGTATGAATCAGCATGAATATGGCTTAAGTAAAAAAAAAAAGACTCATCCACATGCGGAGGACAGAAGCAGCTGGGGAGTTCTTTCTTTTCTGCTCATAAGGGATGACCTGATAGCACGCAGCAAATAAAACAGAAAGAAAGAATAAGTAGATGGTGTGGAAGACCAGGAAGATGGAGATAGTATGCAGGGGATAAAGAAAGTGTGCAAAGTAACTGATGAAACGGCTGCAAGGTAGCAGAGGGACCTATTGTGAGAAAGAGTAGGCAGGGGGTTGAGACTTAATAGTATGAATTAAGATGTGAAATTCACAAGTTTCATGAACAATTTTTCACTGTTAAAGATAAGGTTTTTCTTCTCAGCCAACAGCAACAAGGAAAGGGCTGTGAGAGGACTCGGATTGCAGCAGGGACCACTAGCAGGCAGGAGGGTTTGACCTTGATCTACAATCCATGCCTGAATTTGCAGGGATTATGCTTCTGTTCATTTAGGGTCCTTGGAAAGCAGCAGGTCCATGTTCTGAACCAAAAGGCTTGGCAGTGTGGACCTCCCAGTACACTGGATGACCAAAAGTGTAGTGAGTAAAGGGAGTTTCTCAAAGCTGACCTTCCGCTGGGATTCCTCTAAAGGCTGTTCTCCACTGGAAAAAAAAAATGAAAAAATCTCAGATTTGAGGCATTTAAATGTTGGCTCCATTTTTGCATGTATCTAGGAATTCTAGGCAATAAATTTTTTTCAAAAGTCTTTTGTTTGTGTTTGGCATCTGCAGAAGTTTAATCAACTGCTTCTAATTTTAAAGCACACATTATTGCAGATACTTCCATATACAAATTCCTGGATGAAAGAATGACTGGTGGGGGGGAGGGAGGGGGGAAGGAATGTTATTAAATTGAAAGCTTAAAATTTCACTCTAATCTCAAAGGATTTTGAAGTATATTTAGGTCCCCTTTGCACCAGCCTTTTGCTCCAAGCGTCAGAGCATTTAGGTTAAAAACCTCCAGAAGTAGCTTTGAGGATTCTTTCATGTTCTTTGCTTTTTTAAGACTGACAGAAAACTTTATATTTTTAACTGTGCAAAATGACAAGCCATTTGAGAAAATAAATGCAAACCTTTGCTCTGTTAAGATATTATATGATGCATTTATTATGTCAATAAATATTTTCTGTTGTTTTTCTTTTCCTCTGTCATGATGCAGTTTGTTAGCTATGGTTGTGTTACACAAACTTCATTCTCTAAGTGCCTGTAATGACTTATCAGTGAATCATCTGGGACTTGCTCTTACAAGATATTAATGTCTCTTTAAATTTGTTCTGGGAAAAAAACCTCCCTGTCTTCAAGATTATTACTCCATGAGCAAATTTGATGAGTAAAAAAAATTAGTTCAGCAAGGAAATGACTCACAGTCTATTCTGCAAGTTATTAATTCTAAAATAAGTAATTAGTTCTTTTTCTGATATTTGCTATAGTTACACTTTCTGCCTAAGAGATCTGTTGAACCAGGCCAAATTAGAAGTATGTAAAATATTATGATCTTGGTTCTCGGAATTATCTTAAATCTGTGTCCTTGAAACTGGCACTGATTTTATCTCTGACAGTAAAATGAGAGATTTTTGGCAAGGCCAAGACCTGCTGGAAATATTTAATGGAAAGTTAAGAGATTATTAGAGCTGTGATTAACAGTGTGTCTAATAGAAGCAATACTTACCAGGGCTCAGGCAAGGCCTCACCCACCAGCTCTTATATGGGTCCTCACATGGGGGAGAAGCAAGTGGCACAGGGAAATAAACAGGATTGAAAGATCTGTGGCCTGGGAAAAGTCCATTTGGGGCTGGTAACAGGATCTAAATCTTTTCATTGCTGAAATCTACATTTTGCCACCATCTGGGAGAATGTCTTGGTGCCTGAGAAATGTTTCTCAGCCTCCATTCAGGGAACACAAACAGAGACCCAGGGGTGACAGCTGTGTCCTCTGCAGGCCATTCCCAAGCCACTGGCACGGATGTGGTTTCTTTGGTGGAAGATACGTTCCAACACATGTCATGGATCGCACACTCCCAGGGACCCTGGGGGGCTTGAACCAGAATCTTATCCAAATGTTTATTCAGCCCTAAAATGTTCCCATACAACCCAGATCCTTGTGCAGGTATTTGCCAGTCATACTCACATTTCTCATCGTCTTTAATAAATGCTCAAAAGCCTTCCCCAAATAACAGACACTCAAATCCTCCAAAGAAGTGGCACCTTATGCTGTTTATTATGCAGGTATTCCTGATGACTCATTCATTCCTCCTGCTTCAAATATGTCTTTAGACCTGGATAATGGCTAATCCTTCAGTTGTTATTGCTAAGAAAAGAGATCAGATATACTGGAAGAGGCACACAAATATTTACTTGTGCTTCTTGGTAATTATGAACACACCACACTTACTGCAGTTACTATGGCTCTACTTCTTTTCCATGCTAAAGAGTTTGAAAACTTTGGATGAAACCAAATTGGGCTGGTTTTCAGATAAATTACTCAGCTGCCCTTTGGCTGCAGTTGCAGCGCTCTCTCACCCCTTCCCTCCAGTTTAATTTCCAAACTTATGGATTAAATGCTGTTTAAAGCTTTGCTTAATCAAGGATGAAAGCAGCCAGGAGACAGCATGCAGCAATGGACCCTTTCTGCCTGTATCTCTCTGTGGACATTTTGAAGCAGGGAGAAGAAGAGGACAAGAGAAGGCAAAGGTGAAGCCCATGATCAACAGCAAAAAAGCACAGTGCCTTACCAAATGGAAGAAAATGTGATTTCTATTTTTTTTCTCCCGTCAAAGGCAACATTGATTTTTGTACTTGCAATTCCTTTGTTTTTTCTTGAATGATTCATCAGCTAAATATTTTTGGCTCTGTACAGGAATGAACCAACAGTGGTGGGGATACAACACGGCCTTGAATGCCAGCAGGGGTTTCCCCTCCCCAAAACACCCACAATAAAAGAGAATGCTAAATTACCCCAAAGGGAATTGCTACTAATACAAAGAGAGGGCAAAAGTCACCTCTAAGTATATTTGGAAAAAAGTTTATGCATAAAGGCGATGGAGACTTTATAGCTACACGTGGCATATGGGTTTTTCTGCCATGGTTGTCTGTGCAGGACCTTGGTGCATTCCAGAGTTGTGGTGAGTTACATGGTGAAAGAAAAACTACCTGCTGGTTGTCTGCCCCACTACAACCCCACAGCCACTGTGCTGCCAAACTCTTGCTGCTTATTGTGAGTTTGGGCTCAGACCCGGCCTTCATAAACGGTGGATGTGAACAGAGGCTTCCAAGGATGTGGCCACTGACAATTTAGGTTTAATACGTTTTGCTCTGCATCTACATGGAGGATGTATGAAGCCATTTTTAACAACAGTGAGTTGAAACAGTAAGCTCTTTTAACCAAATGCTGCATCACATTCTCCTCTCATTTACAGTGCTCAGTCTTGAACGGCAATTGGACCCATCACGTAGTGTATGTATTTACTTGTTACAGAACATCATAGACTAGCCATTTATGACCTGCAAATTTCTTTCAGAAAGAAATAAAAAGGAAGCCAATACTCAAAAGGGAAAGTAGCTTTGTCAGTGTTCAATTTACTGCTCAATTTACTTCCTTGCTTGCCAATTAACCTGGTACAACAGTGATCTGTGATCCAATAATGCTGCTCATTCAACTGATGTGCTTGAGTCCTTCACTTCTCGAAACTGATTTTTCCTTACCATTTCAGACCAGATAAAATCAGGCATCTGTGTGAAAACAGTGTTCACAAGCTTAAAAAACTCCACAAAAACAGCTGCCATGAATTGCATTTCATTATTTCGCATCGGTTTCCAACTTCATTTCATTCTTTCCTGCCTATCATGGATTCTTTCTAAGTGAGAGAGAATTACACTTTTAAATATTTTTAATTGTGCCCATTTTGGATTTTCACCTCATTTTCTACTCTAATACCAAACACCTAAAATTAAATTAAATAAAATAATGCCCAACCATTGCTATATAATGAGGAATTTGTGCTGCTGTTTAAGAGAAGCCACTTCAAAGTGCTATTAAGATAACAGCTGCAAGCAGAGAATGAAAGGCAAAATCACAGAAAGCAAACCAGTGTTCATAGATCTAAGACAACACATAAAATCTGGAGCCAGCCTTGGGAAATGCTTTCATAAGCTTTGAGTCAACGTAAGCACAGGCTGCCAGCTGAAAGAACAATCTTGTGACGTCCTTACAGAACAGCTCTGGGCTGCCCTGACAGCTCCTCCTGCCACGGATGCTGACTGAGGGAGAGGCCACAGGCTCTGGACCCCAGCAGCAAGCACAGGGTTTAATATCCTAGCCACATCCTACTCTCCAGAGGAAACTGATTTGATTTCACTGATTTAAATGACTGCAAAAATAGTAATTATTTGATGCTATTAACCAAATTATACTAACTGGACTGTAAATGGCTCCTATCACAAGATCCACTGTAATGACAGTTTCAAATAAAAGGTGAACAACCCCTGACAGGGAGATCTGCCTGTGTGGGATCCACATCTGCTCAACACCTGGAGAAATTTGGCAGAAATTTTCCCAGTAGCTGGCTGTGGGTGAGGTTTATCAGACCAGTTATTTAAGACTACTGCTAAGGTAATGCCTTGTTGCAGCAGCACAGTCTTCTAGGGCTAATCCAAGGACAAAGCCTGGAAAAGGACAGCTACAGATGTTAAAGTTAGGTCTTAACCTGCAGCATTTCTTCCCATACCGTGTGCCAAAGAGAACATCCCAGCTCCACAGAAAGGGCAGAATCTTCACACTCCACTACGCGCAATGCACCTGCCTTCCCTCCCCTTCCCCCCAGTGCCATTAAACAGCACGAATTTAAAACACTCTAAGTACTGGAAAGAACTTAGGAAACGCCATGCTTCATTATATCCCTATTCCAGCCCTTTTTTTAACACTCAAGGTGGAGCCAGGGCTGTAAGCACAGCCAGTTTGCCAAACCTGTGCTGGCCCTCGGGCTCATCTCCTGCCACAGCTGTCAGAGCCCACATACAGAGCCTGGGACACAGGGGTGAAGCCACCTACTTTTCAAGGCCACAACTTAGCTTTCTTTTTTTAATTTGGTAAAGACTAGGCTTCCAGGTAAGAATTTTTAAACACATAAGAAGTCATATTTCTAGATCCAGAAGCCAGCTCCCTCTTCCTAACTTGACAGCAAATTTTTTGTAAAGTTTTAGATGTGTCTGGCAGCATCACTGTGGAACCAGCTCCTGGTAGAAACATGATAAAGATACAGCTCAGAGATACAAGACTGGTGGGAAACAAGGTTATCTATGAAGCAGATAATTGCCAAAATAACTGGAAGACTCACTGCCATTCTTAGAAAGATTTGACAGGATTTTTTTCTACTACCAATTGACTATGTGCATGGAAAAAATTGTTTTGGTTTGGTTTTATTTTAGTGAGATTCCAGTGTCATCTCTTAGCAGAGGGCTTTCTAGGCACCTCCACCAATTACAGTATTAGGATTTCAGCAGATAATGTTACATGCCCTGGGGCAATACAAAGGCAGTAGTGATGGTGACGATGATCAAACTTCTACTGATGAGACTGTTTTTGGAAAAAAAAGCAAACAAAAACCAATCCAGATATTCTGGCCATAAATATACACAAAACTTTACACGACAGAAGAGCAGTTCAGGCTCGTGTCCTGCCTCTCATTATTGCCCCTTCCATATTCACAGCACGGTTCTTTTCCTTGCACCGGTTTCTTTCTCTCGCTACCTGTGTCACATACACATGCCATGAGAGAGTGCAATTAGCAAAGGAAAAGGAACCTGTGCTCTCAGTCTGTTAATGCTACCGCCATCCCTATCTGAGATGCATCAAAAACTCTTCCTTCTGCCATTTCCAGGTACTTACATAATTACATTTATTGGGAGACACCCTCAGAGGGGCGCATTCATCACGCTGTAAGTGAGGACCTTGCTGCTGACCCCCACGTGCCCAGCTGGGCGTCTCACATCAGAGGCACAGCTCCAGATGCTTTTGTAGCAGGGGAGACCTCAAGCTTGCTATCCAGAGAAACAAGACACACGCAGCAGTGCAGTTGTAAGTGTGATACTCAAACAGATGAGGAGCTGACAATGCTGTCACAGCATGTGAGACCCTGATCTTGTGCCCACGCACTGCTGCATCCTGTCTCCTCCCTCACCTCTCCCATCATCCTCCAGAGACCTGCAGCTGCTTCTTGTTTCTGTCTCTCCTGCCAGGTGCATGAGCAAGCCACACGCAGGAGAAACAGAGTTCGAGGATCCTGCATTTAAAGGTCTGAGGAGGATGGATAGCCCCATCTCCTCCAGAGCTCCTCTGCCCTGCTATCTTTGCAGTGTGCTGAGTTCTCCCAGGACAATTCCTGATGCACTAAGAAATACAACCAGATGAAAAGCAGGATGTGGAGAGACATTCAGCCCACAGGTTCCCTGTTCCTTCCCAAATTTATTCATTTTCTATAAAGATTTAGCAGTGTGCTGAGTCTTATTAATGTCAAAAAGAGCCCAACAGTAATGCTCTATACTGATACTATTTAAAGAGACAAATTTCTCCCTTTAAAACCTTTTTAAAACTATTTCCTTTTAGAATTTTTATTTCTGTTCTTCTTTTCTCTTATTCTTTTTTTTTCCTTCTCCCCAAAGGGCTACACACTATGAACCAATGTATGCTGAAACCACAGCCCTTCAGGAAGGTCTCTGAGAGGAGCACAGGCTGACCACAGCCCAACAGTGCAATCCTGCTGGGGAAGGCACAGGTGCCACAGTTGAACAGAGTGCAGAGAACACCAAGATTGAACTGCTATCTAGAAAACTTGATTGGCAAGGAAAGTCTGAAGACAGAGGGCATAAACCAAAAGCTAACTGTCCAAATACCATCACTGCTACCTCAAAGAACAAAGTGGATATCCCCATGGACAGAAGAAATAACAGTTCAATGTGCAGCAAGGAGTTGTCAGGTTAATAGTGCAAAAAAAAAAAAAAAGCCAGCACCTCTCTCAGGATGAAGGTGATGATGTTCTTCTGTGGTGCTCAGAAAGGCTGTGGAATGATGGAGATCTTCTAGAAAAATCTCCTTTGCATTACCCAATTTTGGTTTTAGAGCAGAGGAATAGAGTAGATAGATGTGATTCCTATCTTATCATTCTGCCCAGCAGCCCTAAAGTGGAAGCTTCACGTGCTCTGAATGCATTGCCTTTGCAGTGGAACGAAGAAAGCTGTGTTGGTCTTGTTTATCTGTAGCAGAAAGCCAAATTTTAAATGAAACAGTATGCATAGTTATACTGATCTTTTATATTGGCAATAAAATGCTTTCGCTAAGAGAAAAAGATTGTATTTCACACTAGAGTCTGTCCCAGGAAAGCATAGATTGGATCAGCTTAGCTCTTTAGTTTGGCTGGAAAAATTATTTCATTTCAGTTGCATCTCTCCTCCGTCTCTGACAGATCTATCAAAATAGTGGATTTACCAGTTCAAGTTTCCAGCCATTGTAAGCTCAGTTTCGAGTGGAAAAGCATGGCTGGCATGCTGAACTCTGCTACTAGAAAAATAATATTCTCAAAGCCTGCCAGCTATATTAAAGGTCATTAAATGACAGAAGCACATCCTTGACAGGCTCTTCATGCAAACTGTGCTGAATTGGGTTGTCATTACTTCATACGTGAGACCAGCTACTTCATTTAAAGATCTCCAGAGCAACCACTTGCAATACTGCAAGTGTCAAGTGAAATTTGTTAAAATGAAAGTTAGGAGTATTCCTATGTTAGCCTCAAAGGGGTAAAGGTGCAGCAAAGACAGAATTGACGGTTTGAGATGGGGGATTTTCCTTGCTGATGACAGAAGCAGTTCATGGGGTACAGCCTGGCTTAGGTGTCACTGCTTCCGGGTCTTGCAACTCTTCTGCAGTTCTCTGTCTCTCTAAAATACACAGCTGAATGGAATGTAGATGATTTGCCCATTTCTCAGTACACACTCGTCATCTAAGGAGAGATGGAGGTTGTTAGTGATATGTTTTCAAATTCTTGGAGGTATTTCTAAAAGCTGCTAAAAGCACAAACCACCCAAATCCAGCCTTCAACATCTGTTGGGGTGAAAAAAAAAGCGCTGTCTGAAAAATCCACAAGCCAGGCTCAATGACAGAGTAGGATTAGAGTCAGTCTTGATGATCAGTCATGAAGCCAAATGTCTAAAGAAACAAAATATTTTAACAGATACATAAGCCACTTTATTACAATAAATAATTTCCAGGATCCTAAAATCCCAGGGAAATCAATCCTAGATGCAAAATACTGTATTTTGGGTGGACAGAACAGCGTAACACTTCTCTAAATTGCATGTTTCTTCACTGAATGTATATGTGCAAGACATATATAGCAAGACCTAATATTACATCTTAGTAATCATCAAGAATGTAATCTGTCAGGCTGTGTTTTAAAACCTCCAGAAAACAACTGTCCACTTAGGAAACACAAGGTGCACTTTTTTTGAGATAACTGAAAATACTGGAAAAACCAAGTAGGCTTAAGTGTGCATGGATGCAAGTATTACCTTTCCTCCAGTAGCATGGTTAAAGAGCTAGTCATATGAAACAGGTTTATTTATTATCTCAGACTAAAAAGTGTATGGAGCATTAGAGAATTATACACACACACATTAGTTTTATAATTACTACTTAAAATCCTAAAAAATAGCTGAGCATTTGAATAGAAAAATCTGTTTACTGTCACTATGTAATCTTTTTATGTTACTTCAAAAAAACCCAGTATTTTTTGTATGGTCTCAGTTAATCAGTGGGAATCAACTCACTTGTCTCTACAAGGACTATGGTAACAAGGTGTTTTCATCTGCGTATTTTGGATTTTAAAACATAAAGTTCAAAAGAGAAAAAAAACCTATCCAAATAACTAGCCTAATTTAATTTCACAAAAGTTTAGGAAGATGCTTAAAAACTGTCCATGCACAAACCCAGATGCACTGCTGGGTGATGTGTATACAACTGGAGTTAATAGAGTTTTATATCAATTCAAAATTAGGTTCAGTGTGTTGAATGCTGCCTTGCCTCTCTCCCTGTCTGGGCCTCAACCATGCCTTAAAGAGTAAAACATTTCAGCCATCCTACAGGAATCACAGGCAGTCAAATATTTTAAGAGAGAAGCTCATTTCCAGCATGATTTGCCTTGGAGCAAAAGGTTCTTCAAGCAAATTCTACACAGTCAAATCTTGAAGAAAACAAAAAGAGGCAAGCAGCTGGATTTCCATCAATACCATTCCTGAAATGAGAGTGACGGGAAAGCAATTCGGGCACAACACCGCAAACTTGCGCAAAGAGAACTGTGATACTTGGGACCCAGGCAGCAAGGAAAAGTCACCAGCTACCTGCAATCTTAAATGTATTTAATTATCTATATTTATTTGTATATTTAAATACATATTCAAAATCAGGACAGCTCATGTCCCGCAAAACACAGAGCTGGGAAAGCCCAGTGTGTCTGTTCACCCCTGAGCAGCAGGGATGCTAGACAGGTGCTGGATACTGTCATGATGGGATGGAGGTGAGCTGGGAAATGGCAATTTCAATACACTGCTGGAAACCTCCCTTTTCAAGTACAAAGGGGATGACGTGCCCTGTGTCCCAAAGGCATGTCCATAGAAATAGATCCTAAACCAAAATCTCCAAGCGGCTACAGCCCTGTGAATTTTGTGCAAAGGCAGATTTAAAGATGGTCTGTTACCTAAGGCAGAATTTGTATAGTAAGACAATCTTATTTATGCAGTATGCTGGTCTCAGCATTACTATTTTTCCCCTCTCTTTCTTCCTTTGTTAAAAACTTAGTTTTTCCATGTTTCAAAAGAGAAGTGATCTATTTTCTGTCTTGATGTTTTTCAAAACAAATTCAATACTGCTCTTTCAGTTGGCTGGAGACAGTGTGGGATTATTCCAGATTGATCAACCCAGACTGACAGGGTGTAATTACAGGCTCACCGTAGACACATAAGGCATAATCCTAAAATTAACTTCAGAATTTAACTTGTTCTACTCCAGCATCTCAGTAGCATTTTAAAAAATCACTTTTATTTATCTGCAGATACATACAGAGTATGAAAGGCTATTTCTTTCAAAGCTTGATGTCTGCTTGGAGCTGTAGATTGTTCTTGTACACAAAATCTTTTTGCTGACATTTAATATCCACACTGCAGGCCTGCAGCAGCTTACAAGGCTAAGGGCACAGAGCTGCCCCCTCCCTGCGGTCACTCTGTACCCACAATGTTCCAGTGCCCACCACATTCCCCAATTACAGACAACCTGCAGCCCCAGGAGCAAGAACACACCATCTCTCCCTCACACCACTCCATAGTGCATCCATCCTGTCCCTCTTATCCTTCCGCTCCTTAATGCAATACTATCCCCTCTCCCACACATTCGGCCTCTTTCCAGGCCTGGATAGGCAAAAGTACAGACAAGGACTATGGAAAGGTGATGTTCTTGAGAGGACAGGGGAGGATCCCTCCTACTCTGTGTCACCAAGATCCCACCAGTGTTGCAGTCGAAGCACTGGCGACACAGAAAAAAATGGAGGTCCAAGTCAGAGCTCCAGTTGAGGGAAATAATAAACCCCCTTTTATTTAATTACAGGCAGGCCTTATATAATCCCTGCATTGGTCTATGGCAGGGATCATTGCTCCCTGGTCCAACCACCTCTCCAAGTGATTGGCCAGACCCCACACCACCTGTTTGACTCCTAATAGGACACACCTGCAAGGTGTTTAGAAAACCATCTTGCTTGGTGTGTTGAAACCAAGGACTTAACAGAACACTTGCAAAATGGTGGATTTTTCTCTGCCAGCAGCTTTTCAGCATCCACACACCAGTCCCTTCATACTTTCATGGACAACAACTAACCTGTCTCCAGTCTGAAACATAGGCTCAGATTTTGCACGATGTGCCTTCTTCACTGGTGCACTTAGTGGTATGAAATCTCTGCTTCCAACAGAGTGGGATAGTGCTTTGGCAGGACCTCTTAAAAAGATGGCTACTTTAGGGTTTTAGGGTATTGAGGTAAATGGAGAAATCTCTTTCATCATAATAAACTATATTTTGAAAATATGGTTCAAACTCCACCAGGTTTGAATGAGCATTTGAATGCAGGTGCTTTACTGTGCTGTGTAGGGTGGACATTCAGCAACCCTTTCACAGGCTATCCAACACCATTGGAGACAAGGTTTGCTCTCTTTAGTCTTTGCAGTGGATGTCACACCCATTCACACATTTCTTCACTTGTTTCAGTTTCTGTTTCTGGTCTACCACCTTTGCTAACTCCCAAAGGCTACTATTCGTACACCTCTAATTGCACGCAGAGATGTCTTGGGCAATGAAACAAGCATTGGGCTTCTGCTGCCCACACCACTTGCAGAGTTTAATTAAGGGAAAGGAAAGAGGTGGTGAAGCTTTAGGAGCCAAGATCTTGAGCAGAAAAAATAGCAGTGCTTTCTGCTTTAAAATATGTATAGCCTCTCTCCTTCTGTAGTCCCATCTCTGAAATTCTTATTTCAACCCCTCATTACCAGTCAGTGTCTGCCACTTCCCACACTGCTCACTGCACTAGCAGTATATAACACATGGAAAAAAGATTTTCTATTTTAATCAGATTTCTGATATATTTCAGGTCCTGGAAGATCTGAATCACTAACTCAGTGTATTATCTTTGTGTCACTGCCACTACTCCTACCACAAGTTTCAGTTGGCTTGTCTGGGCACTAAGAATTATTGGGATTTTTTTTCTCCTCCATGCAGAGTAACTTACCTGATCATGCAGCTCTTATTCTGAGATGAGAGATGGGGAAGGGGGACAGGGCAAATGTTTATGCCCAGAAAGACAAAACCATGTCAGCTGTGGCTACTGGACATTTCCTGAACTAGATGCTGTCTGCCCCAGTAAGTAGTACCTCATAATACTGAAGTCTCAAGTAAATTTACAAAGCAAATATTCCTCTCTTTCCCTCTCTTTTTCCCCCACCCCGGAACAGCTTTTGCTCTTGACTTTCCTGCTTGTTTTTAGGGCAACTCGCTAGCCTTTGCAGCTGCCTTACTAAATCTTAAGAATGGAAGTTCAGGTAGCAGCCTGATTGTACAACCAGCCTGAAAGGCTAAGGTGGTCCCCAGGATCTGAGACAACAACAGTTTAGTTCTCACCATCCAAGCTTTCATCTGTGGAAACACAGCATCAATCCAGAAGCCATCAATTCAAGCTACAGTACATTTACAGTTAAAACTTTCAAAGAAAACCAATTAAAATTAATGAAGAAATGAACATAGAAGAGGAGTAGGAGGTAATTCAAACTGCAAACATTCAAAAAAAAAAAAGAGTCAGTTCTGCAGAATGAGTTGGATTTTTTTTCCAAACCTCTGCAGTAAGCTGAATTCAGGTTCTCCAGGGGTTTACCACTACTTAAGGCACTCATGGATTAAGGGGGAGCTACAAATGCCTCCTGGGGCCAGAGGTGCCGGCTTTTAAAGAAGCCAGCACACAGGACAGCAAGAACTTCGATAAGGGACATATCAGCTGTCTGAAATCTGTCCTCCCCTCATGAAAAATGCAGGGGAAGGAGACAGTTTCTTCTTTCCACAGATGGGAGCACTCCTTCCCACCCACTCTTCCCTACAGCTCATATTGAAAAGTGGTTAGTCATAGCAGGACACAGACACGTTCGTGCCTGGATGATGAAACTCAGATGATAACAAGAACATGTTCTTGTCCACAGGCCAGGAGACAACCACATGATTCCCTTGCAAGCCAGATTTTATAGTGCCTCTGTGCCAGGGAGAGCAAGTCACTTTTGTTTAGCCTTAGTCAGCATTTGGGGAAATACACGAGTTTTACTTCCCACAGCGAACAAGCTTCTAGATGCTCTTCCACCAAGTTTCCTTTTTATCCAGGCTTCTATTTGTTTACAGGACAACAAATCACACACACACCACACACACACACACACACCCCCCCACCCCGAGCTGTTGGCCATGAGATCTAGAGAAAACTAACCAAAATCAGGACCAAGGGCTGTAGACATGGATGAAACTAATGCAGAAAGTCAGTTACTCTGAGGCAGGGGCATGTACTCGGCAAGGAGAAACCCCTCACCCTGAGATCTGGCCCTTGATACATGTAACATTGCAAACAGTCGTGCAATTTAGTGAGTAACAGCTCATCATCTCAATTTGATTGAGACACTAATGAACTGGTCTAAATATATTTACTTGTTTGGTTACAATTCTCCTCTGAAAAGGTTGTCCTCACTTTGAGAAGACATGTACAACACAGTGGCAAGACATCAAGTGTTCCCTGCATTTGGCAAGACACAGCCCATAGGCAGAGTAGGAAAAACCATGGTGAGCCTTTCTGGGGGTGCAGTTACTGACCTTGTTCAAGTCTTCATGCTCAGAGAGTGAGGAAACACCACGATTTGCTGAGCATTACACATTTTTAATCCAGAAAACTGGGATGCAACTGTGAGCTCATCATAAGGCTGAGATATAAAACCAATGCCCACTTTCTCCTGCTCTGGGGCATTGTGAATGCTGCAGTGCCAGGTGGTGGCACTGTGACAGTGGGGTTCTGGGGTCCCCAAGTGGAGCCCTGCCCCACACACACCCTTCCACACAGCACCCTTCCAAGGAAGGGCTTTATGGCCCCGGGGCAAGCCCTGTGCCCAGGAGGCCCACGGAGCTGTTCCTACTCTTGACTGCCATACACTGGGCACAGCTGAAAACAGCTGGGAATGGTAGTGAGATGAAACTACTGATGGGGTTATTCAGATAGATAAAAGAAACTATAAAAAAAAATCTTCTAGCACATACTTGGTAATTCATTGGTTGCAACACTGGTGCAATGAGTGCAGAAAGCTGTAGGTGTGGCACTTACAGACACAGATGAGTGGTGGAGGTGGCAGTGTTAGGTTAACAGTTGGACTCTATGATCTTAGATGTCTTTTCCAATCTAAATGAATCTATGATTCTATAAAAGTCATTCCCAGCAGACTCATCAATCAGTGTCAGGACCTAAACACATTTTTCTCCTACTCAAAGTATAGTATTGTGTTCAACATCTCAATGATTATGAAACTGGCAACAAGATATGTACTTTGATCAAGGTGTTTATTGCATCTCAGAGGGCACACATGCACTGGGGTTTTTTGTTTTTTGGGGGTTTTTTTCTGTTTGGGATTTTTTTAAACTGAAATACAAAGAAAAGCCATTTTGAAATTAGCTTTTTATAGAACTTTCCCATTACAGTGTATGTTATCCCCACAGCAAATTCAGATACAACCACTTTTAATGGTACCATACATTGATTAAATAGTTCATTTGAAAGACTTTAGGTGAGTATCTTTCCAACCCGATATGCTTTTACAGAGAACTGCCAAGCCACTTGTAACACTGATCAACAGTGACCTCATTGAAGAGTCAAGATCTTACACCAAGCCATCAGCAGAAACAGTATGAGAACAAATAAAAATTAAAGAAACACAGTATGTACAGTAAAGGGCGTGGATCTCTGGATCAGAATTAAATCTAATCACCAATAGTACAAAAGCTACTCACAGCGCATTCGGGGCAATGAGAAAACACTATCCTAAGGCATACACAGGGAAGCACTAAATTAAGAGATGTACGGAAGAACTGAACAGAGATGGGTAACACCACTTGTAATGTTCTGACTACAGATATACCAAAAAGTGCTCTCGTATTTGAAATCCCTTAATGCCAGCACAACTATGGTTGCTTTTTCCCAGCTACATGGAGAGAAACTGACCCTTTACTTAATTCTCAGTGCATTTAGCAAGAACTGATAAATATGCCAATTATAAACGCAAAAACTTAAATAATTAAAATAGATTTAGAAATAAAAACAGCAATAAATACGGTATTCTTTCAGACATGATTTTTCATTCTTGGTAAATCATTGAAAAAGTATTTGTCATGGAAGTTTTCCTTTATATTACTTTAAATTATTTTAACATATACAGTGCCACAAAAATAAAACATTTTTTTTCACGACAATTGAGATTCCTGTGACTGGAAAAAAAAAGTATTCTGCACAATTTCGTAAGTATTTTCTTTACTATCTGGTATTATCACACTATGTTTTGTAACAGATATAGGAGAAATTGAGTCCTAGGGAAACTTTGGGTGTCCTCAAAAAGTTATATACATTGAAACCTTCAAAAACCACAGACATTGCTCCAAATGGCTCACCAAACAACAGCTGCATAATCTGCCCCCGTGGGATAGGTTCAGAAAAGCACTAGAAGGCATCAGAAACATACATCCATTGTTTAAATTGTAAAACACAAATAACCCAAGTACACAAATTTCGAGAGAGTAGGGGTAACAGCTAAGGTAGTACACATTCCTAATGTTCACTTTCACAGCTGTGCTACACGTTTCAGGAGGAAGAGAAAGTCTGAGTAAGCACTGGGTTTGGTACTGGTGGCTCACTTTGAAACTCTGAGCATCCATTTGTAGACTCCAAACTCACGTTTTTAGCATCCAGTCAGAAAAACCGCAGCTGTGAATATAGAAAAGTATTAGATGAAAACTGATACAATGAGTTAGTAAAGCATGTTCTAGAAAGAGCAGCAAATCTACTCATCTCTTCACAGCTCAAGGGATTTGCTATCAGACTCCAGTGAAGCAGCAGTCTTCCCACGGCCAGTTATGAACCTCTCTATTATAAATGCAAGTTGAAAGCAGTGAGTCCCAGCAGTGAAGGTGTATCTCCACTCCTGGCCATCTCTGGCAAGTGCCAGGTACACCTCCCTGGGGCTGGAATTTGGAGAAGGGTGAAATGGGACTGGGAGATGCCTGCTAAGAGCAGACCTGAATCACTGCTGCCAGCTCCAGTGCAGAGTGGGCTCAGAACAAATCTTAGAATTAAGCTCTAGGAAGGAAGAAAAGTGACTCATGAAGAAGGCTTTAAAGTTATATAATGATTGTCCTCTCCTCACCCTATTCTAGACAAATTATTCTAGTCTTCATTATAAAATGCATACCTTACTTCTGCATTATTATTGTTTAATTGGCAATTTGTGTTTAATTCAATTTGATATTCCTACCTGGCCCTCCAAAACCATCAGAATAATGTTTTGGCCTTTATTTCCTTCTATCATGCAGTACTGGCTTTTTTGCTTCTCCTCCGTTTTTCTTTACATTTACTCCTCTGTTCTTCTCCATTGTTCTACACAGCACTGCTCAGGACCTCATGGCCTTAGCATTCAGAAAAGCAGTGCTTTGGAAAATCATATGGCAGGGGAGAACATTAGGTGGCAGCAGTAAAGAGATGCAAACAACCTTCCCTTGATGACAAGAATACGTAAGTTTTTCCCCTTTTGATACCTTGACACTTATGATACCAAAACTTTTTCAACACCCACAAGACTGGAAGAAGCCTCTTCAGCACCTTTTCTGCCCCCCAGTATTTGCACCCTGTTATGATTCCACGTGTTCCAGTATTAATTTCAGGAAAAAAACCAAATATGAAACCCTGGACTGAATGGAAACAAGGTAAAAATGGAAGTTATACATTGAAGATACTTTTTTTTTTTGCCAAAAGCAACTGTCAGGGAAGTTATCTATGAGTCGTGCTTTCAGGCTGAAGTTAAGAGCATGGACAGAGAATTTGGTTTTCGTTACAGTGCATGTTTCTATGTCCGCAGCTGCGATTTTATCTGTCATACCCAACCTAAACACCATCTGTGTGCCAGACATGTACCACAATGTGACATGCTCGAGCAGGCAGTCACAGAATACCTGATCGTTTACAAGAAATCCTTGATGTTAAGATCCGCTAATGGGTCCTTTGTTGGAGGTTTCTTGGGGCTCTGAGTAGCAGGAGTTGGGCTCGGAGAAAGCTAACAGACGCCAGCCAGGAAGGCAGGAAAAAAACAAAGCAGACAAGAATACACAAGCATTAGATAGACATAAGCAGTTCTCACACAAGCACATTGCAAGCACAGAAAGCTCTCATTTGTCTGCAAGTTCAGCGTGGTGCTGTTTTGCTCAAGCATCGTTTGGGTTCCATCCCCACTACAGGGTTAACAGGGTTTGGCAGGTTTAATGGATAAGGCTATAGACACTGCAGATCCTAATTAGCATAGCTTCAGATCACTCTCTCCCTGTAAGGCAGAATGGCGTTAGGATCTTCAACCCAGACGGAGCACAGACAATTGTTAGATGTTAAAAACCACGGTGCAGAGCAAGCAGAGTGCATCCTGCAGGGTACAACTGAAAATCCCTGTGACTGGAAGTTGAGTACAAATTATTTGACACTGGTAATGTAAATAAGAGTCCAAAACAAACTGGAAACGTGACTAGATTATACTAGGTTCCTCCTTTGATAGGTATAACAATCATCAGTTATTCCATAGAAAACATCAGTTTTCAAGTTCCATGCAACACTCCTCACTATCGTGGTCAAATGATTCTCCCATTCTGTCCTTACTCCTCCCCATTCCTACCTCAGCTCAGGGCACAAGAGGTATTTTATACGTAGCTCTGCCACCCTGATGACCACTCTTCTAGAAAAAATTTTCTGTGTCCCATAATATTGTCCTTGGTAAGTGCAGAGATAGTTCAAGGAGGGAGGAAAAGCAAGACTAAGTATGTTCTTA
This sequence comes from Oreocharis arfaki, assembly GCA_013398015.1. NCBI lineage: Eukaryota > Metazoa > Chordata > Aves > Passeriformes > Paramythiidae > Oreocharis > Oreocharis arfaki. The sequence goes on from VZRR01003151.1 coordinate 301,922, forward strand.
CTTAGAGGAGTTTCAAGTTCTTTCCATTTCTACACAGAAACCTTGACAAGCTTCACTGGGAACGTAGTTCCCTACTTAAAAAGTGTGGTTTTCTATATGCTGATTGCTTACCATTTGCAAAACAAGGGAGGTAGCCTGGTTTCCAGGGTTACCAGTGAGATTTTACAGCTGCAGCATCAACTTCCATCTCCCTCCTTACTTGAAAGGCAAGATGGACTTCTGACTTACAAAAAGCAAAATACTACAGCTAAATAATTTCCTGCCTCTCCTCTGGAAGGGCCTTTCCTTTTCAGTGTTATTACAAACCAAACTCTACTTTGAAATAATAGCCTGGAACAGGTATTATAGCTTATGCTGCATCACCTGCTGAGTGCAGCTATAGTAAATTTTGGTAGGCTGTGAACAGAATAGCGAGTTCCACCTTGAGCTTTTACTCAAATATCTCCCAAAATCAGGTCTTGGATGTAGTTAGCTGTAGGAGACTTTTCAAACCTGTTCCACTGGTCTCACACAAGGCAACGGAACAAAAAACTCAAGGTGGTTCATGTGATCTGCTGCAAGGCAGGCAGCTGACCCTTTACGACATCTCATTCAGAGACCTAGAGCTAGAGCTGAGCTGAGACAATGCACACACACAAGCTACTTTCCAGAGGCTTGGAGAGCAATGAAACATTTGTGTAGCAGTAACGCTCACCTGTACACCAGGGCCAGTGGCGGCTCCAAACGGGGGCCTCATCATCGGCTGCCCGTACATGACCGGCTGCTGGGGCATCATGGGCACCCCTGCACCTGCTGGGGGCTGGAAGCCAACACCGAGTCAGCAGGGGTCTGGGGGAGGGAAGGAGGGCAGTGTAGCAAAAGAGACTCACCATCCCAAATGCTGCTCCCGGCTGTGGGACAGGTGGAGTACCTCCTGCGGCAGGAACAGCACTTGCTGGAGGCACAGCTCCTGCCTGAAAAATAAATTTAAAAAAAAAAAAAAAAAAGGCAAAAAAAAAGAGCAAAAATCTAGCACCAACCATCTGGAAACCACACGGAGTCTCCAGCATTCTCAAAGCTGTTCTGGAAAGTAGGACTGTTATGCAGCACATATGCAGCCTCAAAACCACAATGCTTCAAAGAATGAGGGAGGTGAACGAGTCCTTTTGCACAGCTTCTTTCTTCATAAGAAAGCAAGGATGACAAGACTCCATTCTCTTAATGAACACAGTCCATTTACTGACTACAACTCAAAATAGGCCCAAGAAAATATACACTTTGCTCCTCCTTCTGAAGAGTGTAAGAAAGAATCCCAATTTCAGCTAACACCCTATGGCACTTATTGTAGCACTGTATTTTAGTAAAAAGCTTAAGCAGATTGTAAAGCTAAGGGAAATAGCTGCTATGATTACTTTACAGTGAAAAAAAAAATTACGCACCAAGATTCATTGAAGTTAAAGAATAAGTTCACACACTTAAACCACAATCAGAACCATTACATACTTTACCAAGGACAGTTTAGTTTATCTTGCTATGCTTTTCATTCATATGCTTGGCTTGTTTTGATTTTCATTCAAATAATACAAGGCAAAAAAAAGTTTATCTTCCACTAGAATTCAGGAAGAGAGAACTGTTAGTTTATGAACTTTATTCCGGTCTGAAAGTTTTCTGGGGACCATTTCAGTTAAAAACTGTACTGTGCTAACAGAGTCCCCAAACTAAAACCAAGATCTGGACACTCAGGTATGTAAAGCAAGGAATTAAACCACACAGGTTACTGATATCAGATGCAGTGAACTGACTGCTTTTAGAGGAACACATTGTAGCTCAACATCCAGCTGGGCAGATGCCAAGAAAATGGCCACACAAACTGAATCTGCTTTTGCCTCTAAGCACTACGTCACTCGAGGGAATGGGCTTTGATGTGATTCTGCTGATTTTAATCCTGGAATTGAAAGGTCACAAGGAAGGGAAGAAGAGACCAAAACTTAAGTGGTTCAACCGTGACATGAAGAAAAGCTTCATTTTTGTCTTCATATTTACTTTGCCTGCAGACCTGGGTTTCTTTGGATTCAAATAGTACCTAAGTGCACGATTTTTAAGAAATATATACAACACATATGTTTCATGAAATGCCGTCAAAACTACCCAGCTTCCCAGAAAGACCAGTTACTTATCAGATGGTAAAATCACTGTAAGATCAGGCTGATGCTACAGAAGCTTGAAATTTCAGGCAGTACAAGTCATCAGGTAGTTCACATCCACGTAAAGCAGTGAAGACATCATTTTCAAGCTTACAGCACAGAAATGGTTAATCACCACTGCCATATTCAACCCACTGGCTAAGAATTGCCTGTTGGACAGTCCAAGAGGAGCCATGTTAGAAGCTTCTAGCTAGTTTTAAGCCAGCAGCAATAACTGTAGTGCAGGTGAGGTGCTGTTAGTATCTTCGTGTTTAGTAAGTGCAGTAAGAGATCAAAAAAAATTCACTTACACTGTACAGTATTGCCCAGCCTTTCTATTAAGAAAAAAAAGTTGATGTTACAACTAACATATTAAGTGAAGTACAGGGAATTCTTCTATCTTCCACAAGATTATGGAATATTCTCAGAGTCCTGTTAACATCTGGATGTGACAGCAAGGAACTGAATTGGTCATGGCCCCCCTTCAGAGTTCTTTCTTTCCTTTGCCAACCCAACCTTGTTCAAATGGAGGCTCTTTTAAGCCTCGTGAGACACTTGATGAGATGAGTTATGACCCCTCTTGAGATTACTTTTGTAGCTTATTCATGATCAAGTTCTCTTGCACCATGTTTAGATTTTTAGCTCAATTCGACCCTCTTCTCTCAAAATTAGTGCCTTCTGATACTTTTGACAGAGTAATCTCACCTTTCCCAGCTGCTTTACCCTGCTTGAGAAAAACCCATATATTTTCTCTCCTTATAATATGTCAGCTTTGGATCAATAGTGTTTTCTTTTGGGCACTTGACCTGGGCCTGATCTTGGCAAGACCTACATGGCTAATCACACACTTGGAAATGCCCACAGGTGTTAAATGTACATGTAGAGCAGTCTTTTGATACGTATGCTAGTGTATTTTTCATTTACTACTCAATGGCTTATTTACACCAGCTATAAATCTGTTCTTAAAAATGTGACTTGAAACACTCATATAATTTACACAGAACCAAACTGTTTAGCCTCAGTAGACTGGAGCAGTGCCTACACGTATGCTTGCACAGTCTGATCAAATATTGGAAGTCCAATACCAGTGCTGTCTATGGATTAACCACCTACCAATGGACCACCTGGGACACCACCAGTTGACCATGTTGCAGGTGCTACTTTCGGCTGCCAGTTCGCTCCTCCTGTTAACTTTTTCTCTCCAGCATTCCACTGAAGGTCTCCCCTAACAGAGAGGGAGAGAGGCAGGCTATTATTTGCATACTTCCACAGTGAAAATCATAATCAGTTGCAGCATACATTAGCATTAGATGTGCAGCTACATTAGCTTATGGTGTATGCAGTTATTAACAGAAAGATATACTTTTAGTGACACTCAGTTTCAAAGGTTGTTAGCAGTAGACACCAGAACACTCTATGCTGAGGTCAGTTACATGGTTATGGCCTTTGTGGTGAGAATTAAAGAGAAGTTTTACTTAGTATTGGCTGAAGGTAACATATCGCATATACCCTTGCAAAGTAGGAAGAGGGACTGCTACTGCCTATTCTACTGGGGCCAGGCAGGAGAGCTGCCTGTTAGATGTCTTTGAAAGGCCATTTCAGTGCTGGAAATCTTGCTCAGACAGATGAAGAACGAAAGTATTCAGTTCTGCAAAAAGTTGATAGATACAAGAGAAACAAATCATTCATAGAATAACAGGGCTCTCGCAAAACCAGGTTTTGTTAGAGGCTGCTTTACCCAGAATAAAATACACCATTTGAACAAAGTAGATTGAAGGAAGCTACATTTTGGGGCTAAACCTCATGATGTGTTTGTACATATCCCTCCTATTGTCTCCACACAGGCACAAAGCATTTTAAAGCCTTGCCTACAGAGGAAGACTCAGGGCAGAAGCAAGCAGTTAGATTAAGAAGATAAAAAAACATAAATGCAATGTTGTAAGTATTTCTTTTTGCAAAAAGAAGCTTATCACGGCATGGAATGAACCTCTTTTCTATTCTGGAAGTATTTCAATGCCTACAAAATAAGTACATCCAGCATTTGTAAAAATATAACAAAACTATTACATATTAGCATAGATTACTGAGGGGAGCTATAAAATTTATTATCTGGACTATCTGTTCATTATAAGCTGTTTGGAGATCAGCTATCCAACATGAAGACAGTAATTACAGGAAAAAAATATTCCTAAGACTCAGATTAAAGACAGCAAGTTTATAAGCTATATCAAGAACACTGAACCTTAATTATTCAGTGAACCTAAATAGAATAGAATGCTTTCTTCAGAATTTTTCTGGATTGGGAGGTCAGGGCATATAACCAATTCATTGTTTCTTACTAAACATTGAAATATATGTAGGGCTATACAGCAGAGTAGGAAACTTCCTCTTATCTTTAAGCAAAGTTGAACTTACTTTTTAGAAGTAGTACCAGAAATTCCAAGATCTGAAAATTGCAAGAAAAAAAAGGAAATAAAAAAGCCACACATTTACATTTAGTAAATTGAAGCATGTCAAAGTAACAGCTTCCATTTCATTGCACCTGGGCTTATGAAGAGCAAAAAAAGTTTTGGCTGTCTTCATTTGGACAGCATCAGAAGACTGGCCACATCTACCTATTCTTCAGGACAAACATCTGAGAAACTGCAGATATCTTGCACTTGAGAAAGTCCTTTTTGCTTCATAAGCAAACCAAAGTAACTACATTTAGGTCTACAAAATGGTAAGTCATTTAAGAGCACTGAACTATTTACCATGAATGACAACAGTAGTTTCTGCTCCTCATTACATGTATGGAAATTAAAAGCTGTATTCCACACACACATAAATGTGGACATTGCCAGTAAATTTTGTACTGTTTTATCTGCTCTGTCATACATGGAAACTCCAACTGGTTTCCTTAATTATCCTTTGGAAGAAGTCTCAGGTTAAATTTTAAAGAGTACTTTTCTCACAGTACCAGTATAAGTCCTGTAAGTCATGAATTGCTGTTTGATTTTCTCCTCCAAACTTGGATATACCAAATGACTTGCAGAAGACGTTTCAAGGGGTAAAAGTCTTGCTAACTTCTAAGCACAGTGTTTTCCCCCACACCTAACAGCTATGTCTGCATCATAAGGTCAGTTACACCTTTGTTGTGGTGTGCTTACATATACTAAGGGAGTATTCCTTTCATACAGCCCTCCAAAATACAACTTCATCAGGATTACACCTTAGCCTAGGTGGGCTTCTGCTATGTTTTTTGGGGAGGGGTTGCAGCTACTGATCTCTAATTAAAAAGGCTCTAGCCCTTTTCCTGCTACAGGAAAGAACGTATTTTAGTTTAGCATTTCAAGAACATGTTTGCTAAGTTCTCTGCCTGAGAGAAGGTCTGTTCTTGGGTGCACTCCTCACCCCACTGCTACTCTTTCTCTCATTAAACATGAACTCAGCTATTTGTGTCTACCAGCTTTGCTGCTTAAACTCCAGAATGCCATCAGACACTTTGGACAATCTTAACCTTTCCATCTCTTACAGAGGGGCACATCCATTAAGAGTCTGATGCACCTCTGGAATGTACCTGGGATAGTCACACATTACAAACCATACCTACCAAACAAATGCCATTATTTGACTCAGATCCTGGGCTCAAAGCAGGACAAACCCAGATGAGGTGAATCAGCTATCTGAACCAAGCCTTACTCTTGCCCATAACTTCCCCAATCTCCCCAGCAGAACAGGAGGAGACCAAAGCAAGCTAAAATAGACAGGTATTTGTCACCACGGAAAAGCAAGATGCATGCCACACCACTTAAAACCAAATTCTGTCACTTACTGCCTACTAAGTTTGCAAGAGATGAATCAAGATCACTTCCAAGGCCTTTGCTTGCTGCTGCAGCAGTGACTGTTGCTGTGGCTGTAGGTGCTACAGGTTGACCAGAAGGAACCATAGTTGGCATAAGAAGATCACCTAAGCCATCAAACACTGGAAGTGAAAGGAAAGTGAGTTAGAACAGCAGCTGTGACGAAAAAAGCACTGCTTGCTACTCTGCTGCTGCTCAACGAATACAGCACAGACAACGACATCACAAATCTTACCAGAACACCATTTGACATTAAAAGTAATGCCAACAAGGGCATGCATGTCATTTTACTAGACACTGAATGTACAGTAATCCTGAAAAAGCTATACCAATGAAAACTAATACGAGAAGACATGCCTAAAAGGAATTTAACTGGAGCGTTGAATCTACATAGATACAGCACCACTTCCACATGACACTATTTTTCTCACAACCATCCTTACAGAGATGTCAGATACACACACATTTGTCAGGAGATATTCATTTAGAGGTTTTTAAAATGAACATCTTGCTGCAAACACCAGTCAGAATTACTGTGGCAAAGGCAGTCTTATACCTTGACATCTCACAGCAACAGGATTGGCAGTCTCAAGATGTTACTATTCACTTGCAAGCAGCAGGGAATCAGGAAAACCTACTAACATCTTATGAGATCAGAAGGAACCAGAACCATCCACACAGACAGTGTTATTCTCCTTAGTTCAGTCATCTAACTCAGAAGTTCATTTTTTAGATCCCTTGAAGTCAAACCGCTTGGTGCATCTCATGCCTGAGTTCTATCTTCTGATCTGTATTTGTGGTACATGCTAACGTTAAGTCAACAGGGAGGGGTAGCATGTGCACTGGCAAGCAACCAAATAATCAAGCAGCAGTACTATTTCCACCTTTTTTTCTTGGACAGTTGTAGAACTCACCAATTTTAAGTTTGTAGCAAGGACCCAGCATGAAAAATATAGAATGGAAGAGATGCAAACAAAATGATAGCAGTGATAAAAGTTTAAGCTTATCGTCAGGCAAAGAACTCCACGCCAGTTTCTGCTGTGTGTACCCTCAGGTGCCATGCAGGCTCCAGAGCACCTTCAGCAGCAGTGGCAAGATGACTTGCCTGTATACTTGATTTATAGAGTAGTGTTTTCCTTGTGTAACTCCTGATTCATGCCATCAAGCACATGCAAGGATGATGCATACACCAGTTTGGTTTTTACTGACATGGTAGAGTAAAAAATGAGTATAGAGGGCTCTTGGGCACACACCAGCCTTATCACCACCCTGAGGTTCTTCCAGCAGAGAAAGATAAAGGAGGTCACTGATATTGCTTGTACTCAGAGCCTAAATATGATGCCATTACCTCATCTACCACATAAAACACATTAGAAAATACACAGGAAGAAACCCTGTGGCTCACCTGATGCATCAAACGAACCGCCAGTTGTTGGAGCTGTTGTCCCAAAAGCTGCATCAAAGTTAGGCTGTAGTAATCCAGTTTGAGCTGGAGTGACTGGGGATGGTGATGGAGAGGGAGCAATAAAAGAACCTCCAAAGCCTTTAAAAAAACACAAAAGAGAGGTGAGGACATTAGAGTCAGCCTCGTCAGACCGTGTTTACCAAAACCTCAATCTACAGAGGGCAGAATGACAAAGACAATTCTTAGAAGACCATTTTAAATATCTCAGTACTATGCAAACATCCTTGGTGTGCCAGGTATAACCATGGGAATTTAAAGATTTTCTGAGAGTCACTAATAAAAACATTAGCGATTTTAGTTTAGATTTTTGCAGAGGTGGACCAACAGAGTAGAGAAGGCAATTCTTCTGGCTCTACACACTATTGTTTTAGGGTAATAATATCCCAGGCAGAATGCAACAAACTATTAGTTCAGAAAAAAAATTAACAGAAGAGTAACTTGAGAAATGCATATGATCATCCATCAACTACTTTGGAATCTCAATTCATAAGGCAGTGTTTTAGTAATCCAGATTAGCCTTTCTCACCATCTTAAAAAATCCTGGTTTTCCTGGTTGAGATGTCTTCAAGTTGTCCCTCTGCCCCCATGATAAAGCAGGATCATTTGTATTCAAACCAAAACCCTCCATGGGAAAATGAGAGTGGTATGCCATCATTGGGTCCTGGGCAGCAGCCCAGCAACCTGCTGTACCAGAGACAGGCTTTAGGTGTGGAACACCTGGCCCATATGAACAAACACATCGGCCCCAGACACAGCTGGGAGAGGGACTGCAAACCTGACTGTGCACTACAGGTCCAGGAGAATGCAACCTCATCAGAAACACCTCATCAGTTACACCTCTCAGCTGAAGCTTTCCAGATTGCAGGTAATGACCGAAAACACTCAGATCATAACCTAAACTGGTCCCTTCAGATGCCACCAACCAAGGGCACCAGCTGGAGCCAGGGCAGCAGGAACAGGCAAAGCCGAGCAGCCTGCTTTCTGCAGTCTGAAATAAAGAACATGTCAGCAGCCTTCAACATGTGAGCTGCCCTGTGCTTAATAGGCTTACTTCAGAATAATAGAACCAAGAAGCCCTTATAACCCAAATCCTAGCCCACATCAAGTCTCATGCTCACAGCTGCTAACCCTGAATATGGAAAAATGCACTGGGATCAGAGACCTGCCCTCATCTCTCCATGGTCTGCTCTTGACATGAGTTTGTCATGGAATAATGTAGGTTGGAAGGAATCTCTGGAGGTCAGCCAGCCACACACCCTGTTTAAAGTCAGTCTAATCAAATCAGGTTGCTCAGAGATTTGCCTTGGCACCTCCAAGAGATCTTACTGACTCTCTGGGTGGCCTGTTGTCATATCAGACCATTAAAGTATTAAATGAGTTTCCCACACACATTGCCTTTTTCTACTATCTTTGTGCACCTCCAAGAAGAACCTGGCTAGTCTTTCCTGCATACTCCCGTGAGTTTAGACATCAATAAGGACTCCCTTTTGCCTACTCAAGGCTGAATGAGCCCAGTTCAGCCTCTCTGCATATGTCATACACTCAAGCCACCATCTCTGTGTCTCTCCACTGAACTCACTGTGGTATGCCTTGATCACCCACACCAAGAGATTCTCTAATACATTCCAGATTACCCATGCCCAGCTGCATTCCCTATCTCCCTTCCAGCACATACTCTGGCGGTTCCAGCTGCCCAAGTGCCAAAGCTTGTGACAGTGATGCGTTCTCCCTCTGCCGAAAAAAGGCTTCCTCTACTTGCCTCTTCTTGAGCAAGTGGTCTGTAGCAGATACCTGCTAAAACATGACTGACACTAGATCACCACCTGTCCCAAGGCAAAGCCCCATGCATTCAACTATCTGCACAAAAGTACTGATCTCCACAGAATCAGACCAGGAGCAGGCTGACCAGATGCAGGGGTGACAAAGGCAGTTCACGGCAGCAATTCCTAACTCACAAGAGCCATCTGCAGAACCTGTCTTTCCACTTCCTGAGTGAGAACAAGGAGCCTGGCAGAAGGGTATGATCCAATTAATTAGATTTGTTTAGAAAGCTCTGTAAGCTTTTGCAAAGCCCCATAAAGTGTCAGTTTTTCCAGCTACATAAGAGGGGACTCCCCAGCTTCTGGTGAAAATTTGTACGATGACTGGTCTTAATTCCATAGCTTTTAGCCTTGTGCAATTTAAGAGGAATACCAGGCACAGAAGCTATAAAAATTCTTTAACAAACTAAGCTCGTAGTTGTCTAGAGATTGTACAAGACCCCAGTAAAGTCTGCAGAAACAGCAGCAACTGAGTTAGATGTGTTGCTTGGACACCCACAACTTATACTTCATATAAGAACACATTATTAGAGTACATACCAGGACACACATGCACACAGTTTAATTGGATTGAAATATGTAGAAGGGAAAATAGCTAGACTGTTTTATTTATCAGCATAGTTCTAGTTTTGTCTGCTGAAAGGCTTAGAGTAGGAAAACATTTCTTCCAAATTTCCTAAGCAAGCCAAGAAAGAGTAGGAACTTATTTGACAGCAGAACACTTAAGACAGTTATGAATAGAAAGTATGCTCATAACATTATGCATATACACACTTAGTACAACCAAACACTCACAAACCATGAAGGACAAGCCTTCAGCCACCATATGAACTCCAGACACTCTTAAATTTAAAACTGGATTACACTGCAGGCTATACATCTGCCATTATCTAGAGTGAACAAATGCTTAGCAATATGCTGCAATGTTTACAGACTCTCTCTGTCTGCCAAAAAAAAAATTAAAAAATAAAATCTACTTAGAGCCCTTTGGAATGTATATTCAAAGCATAAATAAAATAAATTTTTAAAGGTCATCTATTCACCCCAACTGCTTCAGGTCTGCTTGAGTATTTAGATTTAGAACATCCCCTTTTATAATTTACGTTTTGATTTAATGCAACTCATCAGATTCAGAGAGCACATTGCTGAAGTTCAAGCCATCTGGAACACAATTCCTATTTGCAGTTAAGCTTAGTTATGGATAACGACATAAAATATTTTGTATTGTAATGTTTGCATAAGCAGAATTATCTTCTGTCCAACAACATCTTTGCACTCAGTCTCCTGATAACACATGTAACTGCAAAGGACTGTCATGATTCAGAATCTATCAGTTAAAACCTGATCTATGGCCTTAAGCCATCCATAAGCTAATACAAAAACTTACTGAAGCAATATTAAAAAGAAAACAGCAGTCTTCTACCTCAAAATCTGAAGCACTCTGTCCTAAAGCTTTAGCAGGCATTTACACATTACGTCCCAATTTAAGAATCTGGCTTGCTGACTAAGAATGGATGCATGCCGTATTATTAACCAGACAACTTCTTCCTTCCTGTGGCACAAATAGACAATGTCCACACTTCGAGCAGGTACTTGAAAAGGTAGTGATAACCTACCCACCAATTCTACAGATTGTGCTGGTTTTGGCTGGGGTAGCGTTAACTTAAATCATGACACAAATTCACCTTTCAGAAACATGGGGGGATTTAAGACAAGTCTCCTACAAACCAGAGGTCCATGTTTTGGGATTTTGCTCTCTACAAACTTCAGACTGGGATGGGGATGAGTCACAGCTGTTCAGCACAATCACTGTAGGCACTCCAATACATGGTATAGCTATGTCATATAGCTATATATATTCATATAGATACAAATTTTGGAAAATAGTACACACAGAACTCAGCTGAAGCTGCTTATCTGTAGGATGCAGACTAAAATAACACAGTTATCCAACCTTTGATATAGGGTGTGGCAGTGATGGCACACTCAGCACTAGCAGAGACCTCATCTCACCCAGTATTATAAGGAGAGGGTCTCTATCACTTCTCTTCCCTTGTGCTCAGAAAAGTGTGCTCTCATCATCCCACTCTCCTTGGCTAATTGCAAGGCTGCTACTAAGTCAGTCATTCAAGCTACTAACATTTGAGTGTTCAACCTGCCTCAATTAAAGCAACCAAACTGAATGAACTCGACGTTTAATTAGCAGTAAGGAACAAGAAGCATAGCCTGAAATACTGCTTAACTTTAGTACTGCTAAAGACAGCCAAAGAAACTATGCAGACACTCGTAGTCAGTGAACACTACAAAAAAATAAGGCTGTGTGGGAGGTAGGAAAAACCAAAGAACACGGACAGAAGATCATCTAGAAAGTTAGCTTGTACTTCAGTATATTATCTCCACTATAAATCACTCTAGTTTTAATCAAAACATCTAAAGTACTAAGAAATCTTGTGAACAAGTATTTTATTCCACTATCTACACCCAAGCAACATAAAAGATTTCAAACACCGTTTCTTAGCATTGCTTTAAAGTAACAAGTTTTCAGAAGTTCTTTATTACCAGAAAGTAGATCTGCAGAAGCTGAGGAACTAGAAGCAGCCGGGGTTGTGGGCTGGGGTTCAGGAGCACTACTTCCAAAAGCATCTAAAGGGAATTCCAGAAAGCATCAACAAAAAGTGAGGTGTTCAATATCAAATACATCGATTCATCACCTATCGTAAGCAGAAGATGACAAAAGAATAACCACTTCATACATCAGAAGAAGAAAATGAAACTGCTTGGCCATCCTTGTTGCAGAGCAGTACCATGGATGCAAAGTTCAGGTGGAAAAAAGGATGTACAACAAACCAGCACTTGAAAGAAATCTCTTTTATTTGGACCTCTTCTCAGATACAAATCCCAGCATTCAAGACAACTTAAGTCTTTTGGAGATGAATGCATTGGTTGAAAGCTTGGAGTAATTCCAGCCAGAAGCCAGTGGTTCACATGAAATCTTTTTAGAGGAATATCTCACTAATGTTTGAAGTTCACTGCTTCTAAGCACCACTTCTCTTTTTCAACATGCCTAGAGTTGGTTGTACCCATCCTAATTTCCACCTTGTCAAATCCAACAAAGACCCTGTGATTCAGATATACCCAGTTGGAGACAAGTCACCCTCAAAACTTCAGCTGCTTTGAGAAACGGAACTGAGAGAAAACAGCATGACCATGGAGATTAGCAAAGAAGAAAAAGGACAGAGCAGACTTTCACTGGACAGCTGAGGAAGAGCCACACATGCACTGACTGAGGACAGAATGGCAAGTGTCATGACAACAGAATGACCACACCAACAGCTTATTTGCAGTTCGTTACAGTGCAATTTTAAGAACGGGACATGCCAGACTCAGCCCTAAGGCCACACAGAGAAGTTGAGAGAAGGAGAAACCTGCAGCTTTAGCAAAGCGCAAAGGTAATTGAAATGAAGTGATCCAACTCTGAAGTGGTGAGGAAACAAAAATACCCACCACCAAATAGGTCAATCACACCTGAAGAATCCACCTTTGCTGGAGAGGCAGCGGGTAGAGGAGAGGGGGCTGCAAATGCATCCACTGCAGTAAGCATAGGATAAATAATATTTAGTATCAGCAAGGCAATAATGATAGCTAAATATTTCAAAGCCACGTGGGCTCCAACAGTTAGAACCACAGATTTGGTAAATTCGGGTAATAGTCTCCAGAACTGCAAACAGAAAATGTTACATTTCTCACACAGCAACTGAAAACCACAGTACTTTAAAGAAAACATTGCCTACGAAGCATTTTTTTATGCTTAGAGGATTTCCTCCCACAACAACAACATCACTTACTTACTTACTGAACTTCAGTGTCAGCCACTTCATGATTCGCATCTTCAGAAAGTGCACATCTTGTGACCAAAGCAGCAAACCCAAAACTTAGTATTTCTTAGCATTTCAGTTTAAAGATGTAAATTGGCAGTAAGTCCATTATTTTTTCACTTTTGGAAAAAAATCCAAGCCCAGGAAGTCTGTGGAACGGCCTTGAAAACAAGCACTCACCAGACAAGAGATCACCAGTGAGAGAACTCTCAGGCACAGGAGAAGCTCCAGGTTGTGGAGATGAAAATGTATCTTCCAGAAATGAAAGAAAAAATGAGAAGTAAGTATCACTCAAATCAGTTTACACCATTGCACAGCCTCAAAGCAGCAGAGTATCAGAAGAATTCTCTCTTTACCTGTACCAAAGAGATCTATGCTAGGAGTAGCATCTGGTTTAGGTGCTGCAGGTGCATCAGGAGCAGACTCAAATAAATCTAAGGCCAAGAACACAACACATCTTTAACTCATTTTCGAAAGGCAGGACTGAAAACAGAAGTTTCCAATTTTGCAAATCATATTTGAAATTAATAGGCTCTCTGGTTTGAAAGCCTAGCACACAACACGCATGCAACAACGAATTGTTCATTTGGTACTCCTGACAGATCAATCCACCAGAATCAAAGAGTTAAAAACAAAATTACCACCAAATATATCTAGAGCAGGAGGAGCGGAGGTGGTGGCGGTAGCAGAAGTGGTGGCAGTAGTGGTAGTGGCAGTAGCTGTAGTAGCAGCAGCAGCAACAGCAGCAGCTGGAGAAGGAGTTGTTGCAGGAACTGGAGTGGCTGCACTAGTTGTAGGGGTAACTACAGGAACAGCAGTCTCTGTTGGCTTCATAGCAAAGAGGTCCAGCTCAGGAGCAGCCTCTGCACTACCTTCGGATGGGGCAAAGGGGTCTTGTAAAAAGGAGAGGGGAAATATATGTGTATGCATACTTAGGATCAGTGAGGGAGGAAGTCAAGAACAAAGCAACTATAGGCAATGCACATACTGCAAATACACGCACGCACACGGAGGAGGTCGCTCTAACATCTAGCTTACTTATCCAGACATGTTACTTAAGTTTTTCTAAAGGAAAGACTGTCTGATAGGCTGAGCTAGTCTAGTTACTAGAAGAGAGAACTCTCAAAGCTTGTTTGATGAGGCCAAAACACAAATATGACAAAGGACTATCCAGGCTACTGCTTACAACTCAGCAGTGATAGAACTGTTCATTAGCACTACCAAATAAACGCGAAGTCACTGGGACTCAGAAACAGGCAGTTTTGTTAAGCATGCTCTTCAGTCTAAGGTTTGTTTTTACCAATTGCAAACACTATGAAATTTTCAGAAAAACACACTGCCATGTAGTTTAAACAAACAAACAAAAAAAAAAGCCAGCAAAACAAGAGACTATCTAATGACATAAAACCCACCATTTCCTGAACATGCATCAAGAGCTGCTGCTACAGGGGTTGGGGTAGCTGGTGCTGCTGCCCCTTCAGCTGCTGCAGGGGCTTCCCCAGGAGAAGCTGCAAAGGCATCTTGGGTGCAGTTTTAAAACAGAAATTAAAAAAAAAGAAAGAATAAAGAGAAGAAAAATATAGTAAAAGAACCAAGTTAAATTGCATAGGTAGATCCCCTTATACAACATGAATGTAGTTACTCCAACAGCAAGACAAGTCATGCAGCGCAAAACGCTTTGTCTCTCCCCCAACCCCACACAAGCAGGTTCTAGACAGGGTTTGCAGATGGAGCTTCTTGGGTTGCCCACAATAAGCACTTGAGTGTAAAAGAAGGCATTATTCTCATTGTATAAGGGTTCAGAGCAGCATGCTCATGTACTACCCAAAATTAACTAATTAACAAAATTAACTTAAGAGCAGATATTAACAACTTGCATGCTCAAAGCTTGTATT
Organism: Oreocharis arfaki; assembly: GCA_013398015.1. Lineage (NCBI taxonomy): Eukaryota > Metazoa > Chordata > Aves > Passeriformes > Paramythiidae > Oreocharis > Oreocharis arfaki. Next base: position 316,981 of record VZRR01003151.1, read on the forward strand.
ATATGTGATTAATCTGCAGCTCTGAGTTTACTTGCATAGTGCTTTGCACTGTTATGAATAACAATCCAATTACTCTGGCAGATATCTGCATCTACCATTTCTAGTCTTTGAGCCAAGTCAGTCATGCAACATCTGAAAAATTGAACTTACTTGTTTCTTAACAGTATTCCAACTGGATCTTTCTGAAGCCATAACCTGATGCATAGGTTATATTGACTCAGCTTGCTTCAAACAGATCAAGATTGTACATCTTAACCGATGGCTGGTCAGCCATAGCCTGTCTGTCCTTTTAGGATCACTTCTAGGCCAACCAGTCAAGTTAGGGAAAACAACTGGTTTGGGGTTTTGGAATGACTTGCTCACAAGGTTTTTTTGAATTTTTTTTGTTGTTGTTTGCCACTTGCTCTTTGCCTGTTTTTTTTTTTCTTTTTGTTTGCCAGGTCCTAAGTGGATTTCAAATTTCAAGCTAGGAACAGCATTATTTCTAGGCTTAAACCAGCATTTGTGCTTTTAATTCTATGAAGCAGTCCTAATGGACAGTGCCATTTGGACTATCCTCATAGGCAAGCAATCTCTTCACAAAAAGAGACTGAACAATGAGGATTAAATACTTCAAGATGCTTGTAAAGGACATTCTTCTACTGCTACAAAAGTTAGCAAGTTAAAAAAAATCTGTTAGGGAATACTGCAATTGCACTGTCAAATTAGCACAGGAAAAAGCTTAACATGCTTTAACTTGAATGTCAATTTTAAAACAAAAACAACAATTTTAAAAACAAATTCGTGCCAGGTAATCTAAAAAGCTCAAAAGAACATGCATCGAAACTTCAAAAGAAGACGAGAAAGCCGACTAATTTTGTACAATAGAATTAAAATGAGTTAGTAGCAAAAATGGCCTGCTAGTAAGCCATTTCAAATATAATTCTATTTTTCAAGTAACAGGGTTGTTCAACAACAAAACTGGATGGCAGTTGTCCAAGTAAAAACACCAGAATGAGTCAAACATCCCAGTATCGTATGTATGCCAGACACCGGCGTGCACCGCGTGGAAGGAATTCAGCACAGAACTGAACTGAAGAGTTTTGAATCATCCTGCTTGAGAAGATGTTTTGTGTAACGTCATGTAGATGTGTAGAGTTTTGATCTACAGGGCCAGCTTTTTCAGGGGCACCCTGAGTTCTCTCAGAAAAACATATGTGTGCCCACACAAGCACAGCACAGACATTGGCCAACCCCACTTATAATTATTTCCCAGAATGATAGGATAGATTCCAGATAACATCTAAGGCAGAAAACCAGAATGCATAGAGCTAGTCATTAGCTCTATGTTGGGATCACTTCAGCCTCAGTGACACCTATTCCTGCCCAGATGTAGGCCACTGAAGTTCCACAGGTAACAGTCACGGATATTCAGGTGGGCACAAGTTCCTTCCAGCCCAGAGATGCAAGGTAACAGATAGTTTGGCACCAGCTTTATTATTTACTGACACTTCTGAGTAAGGTTCTTGTCAAGAGTTGTAATTTTTCGTAGCATCAGACTTGGGTTAAATGGCAGGTGGGATAAACACCTAAGTTCATACTGGAATCTAAATGAAAAATGTCATAGTAACAACTCCTAATGCTAGTTACTGAGAAGTTCAAGAAACCTACACAAACACAGAGACAAACCAACCTGAACAGGTGACCCTACAACTCACAGTTTAAACCAAAGGTTTGCCATTGGGTTTTTCTTAAGTTAGTGCTTATTAAATTATTTTCAAACAGCTCTGCTGCTCCTGCACAGTTGCCCTCTGCTAAAATCCAGCATAACATGCAAAAATGGATACAATTAAATCTGCATATTTTATTATTACAAAAAAGGACAGATAATTTTCTTTTTTGTTCCTCTATATTGGTGTAGTAACCCTATATTTGAACATTCAGCAGCGTAAGAGATTTTCTCCCTTTAAAGCTGTTACTGTCTTCATTACATTTTTGCATCTCCTATTGCAAAACTGAATTTAGCTTTTGACTTCCAGAATCAAGTAACATATGGTCCTCACTTGAATTTCTTGACATCCTGATGTTGCTGAAAGCTTTGCAAGTTCACACTGCATGGAACATCTACCAGGAGTGACAGGTATGTATTATGTACTGCATTACACGTGAATTCATAAATATAGCTCTTACTGAAATAATGTGCAAACAAGGGCTTTTCAAAGTTGTTAAATACTGAACTAGCACTTCAATACATCTTGTCTGCAGCAAAATAAGTGTTCCTGCAGAGTGATCTCTTTCATCTCATAATTTCAGGCTTTATTTGATGCCATGGCATCAATACATGATAAATTTACTCACACAGATGATACAACTGACTTATAATCATCAATGTATTATGCAACAGGTGAAACATGGAAGTCACAAGTAGAGGAAATATCATTGAAATAAAGTGTACACAAGAAACTGTTTCCAGAGTTTTTTCCCTCTTCAGTCACCCTTCATTACTTTTTGGTAGAGAAAACCCGACCTGAGTTAAAAAGAAATGTTTCTCTATGCTCAGAGCTAGGAAATAATAGTAATAGTGCTGCAAAGTGTTTGTTGTTTGGGTTTTTTTAACTAAGTGCCAGCTTGCTATACCAGCATGTACCAGCATGAGGGACATTCATTAGCCCTGTAGCACAAAAAGTCTTCATCACTTTGCCTGTAGTTCTTTACAGGGAAGACCACAGTTCTGCCCACTTACAATTCAAGTTATCTTAATGCCTAATAACTGGCATTTGCACAGTGTCTGGCATGACTTGTTACTTCCACTGATTACAGAGTAATCCCACAACAAAATATAACTCAAGAGCACATTACACATGTCCAAAAATACCGTGCCCAAATTCCGTTACTGAGCGGCGTTATCAAGGTATTTTGCCTTTCTTCTACCTTTGTATTTCTCCCTCTGAGGAATGATTCCAGCTGCACTTTGAAAACAGCCACCTCTTGCTTATGTTTGAAACACAATAAGGAGTCCCTCAAGCTGGCCCAGGTAACTGAAAGCTTGCCAGTTAATCAGATTGACTTCTTTAAAAACTCAGATCAATCCTGCATTTCTCATCTGCTTTCCAATACCATGCTAGCAATGAACACATAATGCAGAGCTTATCTCTCCAAAAAAAGGCCCAGTCCTAGGCAGCATGCAGGCTCGTATCAGCTGACGTATCAGCCATACAGTGCAGTCAACAGTTATTCCAAAGCCTCCTCTACTGCTTCTTCCTTCAGCTTGGCTATCTTTTTCCTGCAGCTGTCAGCTTCTTTCCCTACACAGACACTTCCTGAGGACTCTTTACATTCTTTCTCCTGAGATCACTGCCCCTGTACCTTCTCCTACCATACCTGACCACAAAAAATCATGTGAAGCAACAAAACACTGGCAAGCTGCAAGAAGGTGACCTTGAAGACTGTATCTCCACAGACCTCAAAGGTGAAATACCTACTTAATAGGATTAAGTGTAAGCATGTCTAGCATCACAAAAACTAGAGAGTAGCAGTGTCTGCCCCAAAACTACCTCTTCTTGCACTGTACACAGTCTTAAGGTAACAAGGAAAGTTAGTACATGATGCTAGAATATACTTACAGCACAGCCTTCAGGAAAAAAACCAAAGAAACAAAAAAACCCAAACCATGAGCAGAGATGGAAGTTCAAGATAGACTCATGGATCTTGAAATGGTCTGTCCAGTGGGTGTCTTGAAGGCACTGCAAAAGTATCTTTACTGCTGAGTGTGTTTAGAGATTTTTCTTCTTGAGAACTAGAGGTTTTCTGCTATCATAAATAACAGAACCTTGCTTCATTCGGAAGTGTATACATAATCCACTGGAGATTTATAGCATTTGAGCAACAAAATACATTCTCTTTAAAGGAAGAGATCAAGCCACAGAAGTCTGCATACTGCAAAAGTGAAATTCTTTCCACACTGAAGGGTGAAGCTCCACTTCTTAACATGCATCACTACGTTATCTACTGATCAGTTAAATCTCTAGAAACTAAACACATCCAGGTCTTTGCCTGACAAGCCCGGAGGCAGGCACATCTTTTGGAAGTAGCTGTTTTTACAAGCAGAGTAGTGGAAAAGGTCACCAAACAAATAGCATCTTGTTGCTGTAGTACTGGAACAACAAGCACAGATAGGTATTTTTCTAATCCTGTTTCAAGGTTACAGTGATTTCTGTCAACTTAACTACCATTTCATTTTTCAAAAAGTCCTATACCTATTAGTAAATTAATTACTACATTACTAAATTAATAATGCAACTTGAAGATGTGGTATCTAAGACTGGCTTGACCTCAGTGCTTACATACCGTAAGTTTCACACTCCATGCATCCGCAGGGTTGTTAACAAGCACAGGCCCTGGCTTCTGCAACAGGCTCCTGAGAGCAACCAACATCAGACTCTCTCTCACACCTAGTGGCATCCAGAACCTTGCCCATGACAATTTTGAAGCTACTTCTCAACTGGCTGATCTTGTGGCACTTGGATTATTCTCAATCTTTGTAAAAGGAGGGGCAGGTAGCAAGTAGCAGCTGTATTCCTTTCTTACAGCTTTTCAGCACTTTAATGGGGGATATTTTGGTGCTGGCTGTTGAAGCCAGTCCTAAAAAATCCTACTAAAACTGGGAACTTCCAGTCTTTAGGAAACACCTTTGTAGTCAAGTTGTTTATGTATGACATCTCTCCAGCACTCCTGTCAGCAGAAGTGATAGATATTTACATATTATTGTTTGCATAGTTGACATTCAGTACAAGTTCATCACCACTTCAGTTTACTGCAAATATTTGTGAAATAAAACCCAGATTCAAGATTGCTGAAATACAGTAATTTCAGCTGGCTAGATACTCCGTTTACAGGAAATACCCAAAAGAAACACAACACAGCCCAAGCGTGACAAGTAATGAAGGGACAGGACACTATCACATCCCTCCTCTTCAACTATGAAAGCACAGCTGCTTTTCCCACAAATTGTAGCACACTGCATAGTTACTGAATAATGTGGAAACAATTCCTGCTTGTGGACCTGAGACCTACTATTCTTAGCTGCTCAATCATAAGGTAACTCAGGCTTAAGGTTTACAGTTTTCCATTTTTCATATATATGCAGAGGAGTCTTATTAGCTAAAAGCACAGCAAAGAGGTAATTGGGCAGTTTATATTTCCTGTTCCATCTAGCATCCAACACGCAGGCACTTCTGGTACAGCTGGTTAAACCAGAGGCCTTGCTACACAGCTGAGCTCAATATTGCATCGACAGCATCGTGAACTGGTGTAGAGCACTACAGCAACCAAACTAACCTCCAAAGAGATCCACATCAGCAGTGGCAGCAGTGACAGTGGTAGCTGTAGCGGCAGCAGCCGTAGTAGTTGTAGTATCAGTAGTTGGAGCAGTAGTTGCAGTAGGCTCTGAGGCAAATGGATCTGAAATCTGTGGCTCAGAGGTAACACCGGAAAGTGCAGCCAGATTATCTATATGCAACCATGTAACGAAGATCAAAGAGGATAGGTAAGGGGAAAGGCAGAAACCACAATCACTCAGCTCCAGAAAGCTGGAGCTCTTAGTAAGGAGTATTAACATACAAAAGTCTCAGAAATCAAAAATACTACTCACCCTCTCCCAAGAGGTCTAGTGATTGTCCATTGAAATGACAGCAGAATAAAAACACAGAGCAATTAGCAGAAGTGCCAGTTTGAAGATGTTCATGAGCCAAATGTTCATTCTAAACCACATGTCTAGGTTATGTCTAGAAACATAATTCCTACACTTGCTTTTCTAATATTCAAGAAGTTATTCTGACATGACAAAGCTCATTCTGTTCAATAACTTCAAACCAGAAGCAGGACATGCCTAGAACCCTTCAGAGAACAGGCACCAAAGCAAGGGTACTTTAGCAGTGAACAGCTTGTAAATACAGTGTTAAGTTACTTCAGGATATGATACATGGCATCCCTCATCCCTAAATATATTCTGAGAGACAAACAGGTGGTGGTTCTTGGACTTGGGACAACTGTTAAGTGCAAAATAAAGAAATAAATAATTAGAGCAGCTCCTCTTCCAAAGCTTTTCCTGCATTTATGATAGAGCAAACACACTCTGCAGAAACAACTAACTCTGTTAACACTTGCTATAAGGAGTATGAATGCTGACAGCATAAGCATAAGCAGACTGGCTCTGCTCCAACTTTGGTTCCTTAGTCAACTGTTTCTGGAAGCCAAGGAAGCATCTTTAATGACAGACTTTCCTACAATTTTATGTCCTCTGAGATCAGTCAGATTGAGCTCAAACACAGAAGTTTTGCCTATATAAAAATCAACTACGAGATATAAAAACATGTGAAAACCAATGAGTTTGTGCTATTAAATTTTTATTCTGTAGTTAGGATAGTCTGAGCCTCAACAACTATTTATTTACTAAACAGTAGCTCAATGTTACTCCTAGATTCATTGCACACATAACAGGGTCATGGGTTCATCTAATCCACACTGAACAGCAAGCAGAGTCCTGATGCTTCACTGTGGGTCAGCATTTGGAAGCAAAATGATTTGAGCAGGTGCAGCCCTATCTTCACAAATTTTTACTTTACAACACTTGTAAAAAAGGCAGCAAAGACCTACATTTAGATTTTTTACAATTTTCATAATTGGCTCCTTGGGTGACCTCTACTTGAGGCTGGCTGCACAAGCTGAACTAAGTCAAAATACCACTCTGAAAGAGCAGAACAGTACATTAAAAATGCAGCACTCTGGTATCCCATTACTGCACACCAGGTGAATGTCTCACAGCTAGACTTGAAATAAACAACTGTTGGTAAACTTTTAAGTTCTACTAGCTTAGTCTTCAATACCTTTTTGTTATTCAGTTATGTTGCAGAACTCAATACAGTGAAATTACAATTATCCAGCACAGCAATCTACACTCAGTCTTAATATGGGAATGATAAAAACCAGTGGTTTTCTGTATAGTAATATTAAAGCAACAATACTGTTAGCAAATCCGTGTTCTAAGGCACACTGTAAGGTAGTTCAGAGCAGAAATTCAGGTCAATTTGCTTTTATATCCAAGAGTCAAACCTCACAAAGACACAGACTTTGACCTACTGTATTTTTTGTAATACTATAGTCTACTCTACCTGCCAAATGCCTATCTATTCCCCTTGCAGTATGCTGCAAGCAGCATATTACCCTACCTTGATGGTCTCCTGATAGCACAGAAGTGTAGATTTTCACGTTATAGTCCATTTGTTAGATGACATATTGTGTATTCAGAAATACAGTAAGTATACAACAAAACACAGTGTACTGTACATACCCTTAAATACAGTCCACTATACTGAATATACAGCCAAAACACATAGAATCTACACTGCCAGCAAGACTGAGAAAAGCAGAATTGTTTACTGTTGACGTGTATCGATGCTGCACCATGAAGTATTTGATGTTCACATTTTCCTGGCTATTCTGAACTTCAGCACTTCTTCCAGCTTCCTCCCTCTACTATTTTTTCATGAGCTTCCACATTAACTTGCTGTAGCCCAGAAGAATAAGCAGCTCAAGCAGCAGAGAGGCATGGTTACACACCCTCCCTAAAGTCCTGGGTGGAAGAAAGGTCATTTTGCCCAGCCTCCTGCTCAGAGCAACAGTGCTCCCAACACCAGATTAGGTCAGTCATGGCTCTGACTAGTCAGGTCTTTTCATCTCCAGGAAAGGAGAGTTCACTAGCTCACATCAAGGATCTGCCTCAGTACTGCCCCACCTTCTAAGTGAAATATTTTTATTCTTTCAGAGAGTTTAAAAAAAAAAAAAAAGGCAAGCAAGATTCCAGGGCAGTAACAGGTCATCATACCTGGACTGCTGCCAGCAGTAAAGCAGCAGACAAAGCTGAAGCTTACCAACTTACCAAAACACTATTCTGAAAGATAAGTATTCTTGATGAGGGTAGTGACAATTTGGGCCATAGGAAAATAGTTAGCTGTCCTTTTCTGTCAAGGAGTACGACTAGGTGCATTACTAGTCAACTTTAAAGTTTTAGTAATTCAGAAGAATAAAAACACCTAAGTTCCAAACTATGGGTATTTTGTCCAAAAAGAAAAAAAAGCAAACCAAATCAGCTTTCAATTTCCATGCAAAGCAATACTTTACAATATTACTCGCTATTTATTTCTACTTCTATTATTGCAGGAATGAGCAATTGCTTTAAAAAGTTAGCTCTTTCAAACATCTCAAAAGCTTGTATTTCAGTGCTTGACAATGACAAAGTAAGACAAATAGGACACAATCAATATACTGCAGAATAATTAGTCCCAGGCACCCTAGAATAGATAGAATAGATGACTCTTTGGTCTTGCTTTCTGGCTAAGATTACCTTTCTGTTAATAAAATTGACATTTGCTGGGGAAAAAAAGGAAATTCTTTCAACAGATTAAACTGGAATATGCAATACAGCCCTACATGACAGCCCTAGCTATGCTCTTGTAATGAAGTGGCTGAACTACAATGTCATCTTTAATGAACTACAACTAAGAACAGAAACAGGGACTGCAGAAGCCACCAATACCCAGTATGAGCACTGACAGCAGTCAGCATGACTCAGTGCTGCATTCCTGCCGGGAGAGGGCCGATGAGTTCATTAAGCTGCCACACAGGATCTCTTAAGATTACACCACAATGGGTTTACAACGGTGTAAATTAAATCACATTTACTGGCCTAATTCCTTGTCCTAACAGGACAGCAGTGAACACTGCCTACATTTACTGTGGTCTTCCAGATCACCAGCTGCTAGTGCTGCCTGGAACAACAGGGTCAGATTACAGAGAGCTGGTTAGTTATTCCTGTTTGAAAGCAGTTAGCCCTCTACTTCTATTTCCATATTGTTATTCTAAGCACACATGGAAGATGCTTCATTAAAATATGTTAAGGCTTCTCAGAAGTAATCACACTTCCAGCAGAACTAAGTTGCAACCATTTGATTTACATGCATTTTTGTTTTAAAAGCTATTTTTGTTCCTCCTCCTATTGATCTGTGGGCTTTGCTTTATGAACAGAAGAGTTGGTTTCCGCCCCACCTCGCCAATAAGCACATAAGCAGTTCTGGTTTTTCTGTTTTGAAGTGCCTACCCTACCTGCTCACCTTCATCCATCCCCCTCCTGCTCACTTTTAGTCACATAATCCTGGCTCCCCCAGCTTTGCAGTCAGGCCCTTATAAGCAGCTTATACTATTATGCATATCCCTGGGAGGAAGAAGTAGCCTTGTGCTGCAAAGGGATGCCTGACTGTCAGGTCAGCAGAAGCCTGGGAGTGAGTTGGGAACATCCTGTGCTAGCAGAGAAAGAGGCAGATTTCAGCTCAGCTAGGCAAGAAGATGGAGACTGCAAAAAGAAATGCTGATAGTGAGGTTTCTCTACCTCCCCATGAAGTGCCTCCAACAGCAGCAGCAGCAGCAGCACCCGCAGGAGCAGGTGCTGGAGCTGCCTGCCCGGTACCAGCAAAATCTGGCTGAAGATCCAAAAGATCACTGGATGGTTTGGAAGAGCTGCCAAGAAAAGGAAGAGAGACATTAAATACTGGAGCAATTTGCCATTTCAATCAAAATTTTTTAAAATGTCATGACTGGATTACAGGAATTAACCTTAGTTTGAATGAAATAGAGACATTTTTTTCAGGCCTTAAGATCAGGGAAGTGGCCCTAAATACCTCTAGTGTAGTGAGTCCCAAGAATATGTTACAACCCAGGATGGGAACCTTAACTTACTTCCATTTCCTGATAATGACGTTGCAACAGATCTACAAGATGTACAACTCTTTAAAAAAACCCCAAATAACCAAACAAAAATACCCCAACCCAAACCCAGCTAAACTATTTAAAAGAAACCCCACCACAACACTCAAACCAGAAAATGCAAAATCCCAGGTGGCCCCTAAAAACAGAGAAAATAACTGCTGTGATTGAAACCAGCACCATTCTACTTCCATATTTCATCTTGCCATGACAGAAAGCAAAAAACCTACACTTCCAGGCAATAAACAGGCATTAGGTAGAAGGGAACTGGCAAAAATTTCTATGGGTTAAGCCAGTCAGGTAATTACTTCAGAAACCAGATCTTGTTAATCTAGAACATTTAAATAACAAACAACAGAAGCTCTTTCTTCAGTGAAGTTCTTCACCTGACACTTAAATTAGTCACATTTTACAGACTTTTGGTTCAAGCTTAAGAGTTTTTACACCTCTAGAGTTCAATCAACTGCTCTTTACAATGAGCAAGAGTGCTTTGTTCTGGTTTTGACTGGAAAGCAGGGTTCAGATTTTCTCATAGGTAAAATGTTTATTTTTCTATGTTAACCTTCAGAAGTTCAATATCTCTGTGCTTCAGTAACTGATTTGAAAAGCAAGAAAAGGGAAAGTTAATCCAGCAGCTTTAAAGAGATTCCTGAAGGTCAGCAAAGAGTACTCTGGATTTGCACATTACTTCAGTCTATTCAATTACAAGTTCCTGTACAGTATTTTTGGTTTTGGGTTTTTGGGGGGGTTTTTTTTGTGTTAGAGTTTATTTGTGATCTATACTTGTAAGAATAACGTAGCCCAATGAAAACCGATGTACGCTGCTTGTAAAAGAAGCAAAGCCTTTCAGGCAAGCCTCCTGTTACAAGTATGACTTTGGAACCCACATCAAGCTCAGTAACTCAAATACACTTCTTAACTTACCTGACTGGAGCAGCTGCAGATGAAGTTGCAAAAAGATCAACTGGAGGAGATGTATCAATAGTTTTTGCCGGAGTAGAACTAGGAGATGTAACAGTTGTGGCTGGAGAAGACTGGAGAAATATTTTAAATATACATTCAGTATACCAACATTTCTCCACAACCAACTCATGCACAGATGCACATACTTTAAAAACCCAATTCTGACATCAGGTCTTTTTATTGTGAGCTGTTTTCTCCTCCAAAAGAATTTAAGGAAGACTGGGCTAAGTTTTCAGATGGTAGTAGAGCTGAGAAACCCCAAGGTGACTCCAAAGAAGGAAAAAAGTTTCTAAAAGTTTTATTCTAAAGGGGTTCTTTCTGTAACAGTCAGACTCTTCATGTTGTCTATGGAATGAAATAGCTGTTTGTCCTCAACAGCACCTTAGTAGTCTAACCGCAGAAATGGTGAGAGAAGAGAAGTGGTTAGAAACTAGTTTAAAGTGTGTTTGTAAACCTCCAGAAGAGCGTTTGAAGAGCCATCAACAGCACTCAAGGTTAAGTCCTTGGGAAGATACAAAAGACAGCTCAGCCTATGACTTTGCTTCATTAGCTCCCCCAATTCTGGATAAAGATACTTTAAGTATGGCAAGGACAGACAACCAGGACAGTATATTGCAACTCCTCTGTGAACTTAAAGACTCAAGTTACCTTGCACAGTGTCAATTTAATTCCAAAAGATACTATAAGCTTTGGTACAGCATCTCACATGCTAGAGAGATCCTTTTCCTAACAACTGAAAACAAGTCCTAATTTTAGTGCTGTTTGCCATTCTGACTACCTTACAAGAAGGAAAAAGAACGGCAAAGGTGAAGAGATTTTCTTCTGAGCTCTTCAACTGCCATCCCATCATCATAACTCTAGCAGATGGGTGTAAGCTTTCTAGACTCTCCTCCAAGCTTTAGTAAGGTTTGAGACTATAATGGTCCCAATCCCTCATGTGCATCAAGGAAGATGTGGTCAAAGTTGTAAGAACACTTTCTGAGCCATCATGTAGTTCTCACCAACTGCTCTCATATTAAACAGGAGAGTTGGGGGGGGGGGTATTTTTCGCTTGGTTTTGTTTTGATTTGGTTTTGTTGTGTTTTTTTTGCAAAGGGCTTTACAGAAAGAAATGTAAGAGCTTTCTCTTGAATCAGGCATTGAACCCCCTTAGATTCAGAAGATTTCACTGAGTTTTTCTGGCACAACACTCATTTTGAGGCACAACTATAGCACCTGGCAATGCTCCAGGGATACCAGGAGCTACTATTACTAACACCATAAAGCTCATTAGTTTATCTGACACTCAAACCAAGGCATTTTCACCACCAACTCTTGCTTTAAATTAAGGTCAGCAGTCTCACTAATAAAGATCATTTCTGAAACTAGATATATTGGATGAAAATTTTCTTCCTTTCTTCCTGGCTTTTCACATGAATATGGTTTTAAAAGAGTCAGAATGTCCTCCTAAGAAGCTGCAGAGGGAGTGAAGGAGTGAAGAATTTGGAGCAAGTTTCTCAGTGACATGAGAATTAAGGTGGAGTGAAAGCAAAAAAAAAAAAACCCCAAACCAAAACCAAAAACAAAAAAAAACCCAAAATTGAGATAAAAACATGTGTAACTTTTATGCTTTCACAACAAGCAATCATCACATCCAGGTAAAGTTCCTTAGCATCCTGACTGGTACAAGCACTGCAGCCCTTCAGATCAGTGACATGGGGCCATTATTTACAAAACTATTAAAAGATGCATTTTTGTCAACTACGTGGCAAAGTCTAAAAAGCAGATTAAGAGATGGAAATTTAACTCTTTATGCCCTTACAGTGTTCTAAATCGTATCACCAGAACAAGAATTATCTAGTATAGCAACTGGCAGTATTTACCTTGCTCAGAGGAGAAGGAGCCCCAGATCTAGAAAAAAAAGGGGGTATTCAGGTAAGTACAGCTTTGAAACTATGTTTCTGGTCATCAAAACTCCTGCCAGAAGACCAAAACCTAAGCATGAAAGCTTTCTGAAGACCTCTTCAATTGCATGCCCTCTACATTTCTCAAACTTCCATGTGCCACTTCAGACAAGGAATGCAAATTTTACTTCAAATCTTAAATCAACCTTTTAAGCTTACTGGCATCACAGGATTATTCTGCCTTTTAAACAAACTCTACCAAATGGAGGAAAGGCAGAGATGCATGCAAATATCTTGTTTCGGGGCCTACAGGACCCAGTAGGAAGGAGTTACTGGGGCAAGATGTCACCATATTGGAAAACCATGCAACAGCAGCAGAATACCACCAATACTGAAGCAGTTATCTAACATAAGTCTTCTGAGGATGTGTCAGCAAATTTTCAAAGTCTACTTTCTTTTAAAGAAAGTCAGAGTTACTTGAAAATAACTGCATTTAAAGTATGAAAACAGTGAGTTGGAAAGTTCAAGCTGGAAGTTCTCCCACATGCACAAAAATCACACTAACAGTAACTGACAGAGCCTTAATCACAACTTAAAGTGCACGTCAGTGCATTTGTTTGCTTTCATTATGAGGTATGAAAATACTGCTAGATATTTTTAGAGCTGCTTTGATCTAAGAGATGAAAGAAGGAGTGGAAGATAAAGCTGCACCAGTATTGAACTAGCATCCATCCCATAAGTTACTTGAATTGGATAAGTCCTAGGAGCTGTAGCACAGATTAGAAGATTTCCAGATCTTCTCATCACAGAAATGACAAAAAAATAACTTAATGACAATATACAAAAGCAAAGAAGAGTTGAGCTCAATTCAAACAAAATATCTATTTCTAAGTGTTCAAGAAAATCTTTTAAAAATACACATGCCCATGCCTGCAAGCAAGTGATATGCAAAGGTATGTACTCACCCTTCGCTAAATTGCAAGGAAAGCAACAGTAAAAGAGAAAACAGAGGTTTAGCTTAATCCTTCCTAGACTTAGCCATGGCAAGTATCTAGTAAGAAGATGCAAAACCATTAGAAAAGAAACAGATTTTGATGATAAAAGCCTTAGTAGCATGCAAACCCCCAGTTCCTTCTAGTTCTCTTCAAGTAATTTTACTGCATTCTGGAAAGCGTCTAGTTGTTCTGTGTGTTTCCCCCACCACCAGTAATTAAAGAAAAGGTTGCCATTAAGATGACTTTTTAAAGGAAAGGAGAAGTCTTGTCTTACTTATCTTCTAGCTAAGTGACAGAAGAGGTTGATGGAGGCAAACCTAAACATGAACTAATCTCACACTGTCGCTGTTACATCTAGATACACGGTACAACATATATACCTACTTGTTGCCCGGTTTTTTTCCTTCCAGTGAGTTTAGATGCTGCTCAAGGGTCTCCATGAGACTGCTGGGAGCCTTGACAGCAAAGAGAAAGATACACACCTCAGTGTATTGCAGTGATCTAACCATACTTTGAAATCCAGCACCAACTTCCCCGAAGTCCACCATGTGCATGCTCATGTAGTTACTTTATTTACATCAGTGTGGAAATAGTGGATTTCCATGCTAGAAGTATTCAGGCTAAGCCAGTTTTAAAAAACGTATTACTGCATCCAAATTTTCAGAGAGAAGATGTCTACCCGCACTACGCAGCACCTGAAGCCTAAATCCAGGATGTGTTGCTCATCGTCATTTAAATCAGCGTTAAATATTGATAACAGCACAGACACCCACAGGGTTAATTTTAAGATTCACAGCTTCAAGGTCACACTTTCAGTTTCGCTTGTAGTGAGACCCCCAACACCTCTTTCATGACCAGAGGGTTAGAAAGCACTTGCAGCCTAAACAAAACAAAGTCCTTTCCAATGCCCCCACAACGAGCTACCATCACAAAACCTCATAACTGCTCTTCTCAAAATGGAGCCCTGGCACAGATTACTGTGCAGCTAGCTCGAAAGCTGAAAGCAGAAAGTTTACTATTTTAGACATCTATAAAAACTAAGTTTTTTCAGGCCTCCCTGATCCTAGGTTTTATTTTAAGTAACCTTTTTGTGGTCAGCAGTCAATACCCACAGGCACTTGCTGTTACAATGGCAGATAGAAAAAGTAGTTGTAAATGCACACTGGGCTTAGCTATTCCAGTATAAAAATAGAGTATGGATAAGTAGACTCCTAGAAGATCTACAAGCAGAAAAGAAACCCTTGAGAGATACAGCAGCATATAATAATTGAATATTTCATCAGGGTTACAAGTTCATGAGTTCATCAGTCTCTAAATAGGGAATTCTCTTTATCAGTCTCTTTCAGATCAACCACAATTCCTGACAGCAATACCTATGATGTTTTTCATAAATAATGTCTTTAATTTCAGGGCAGACATAATTATCAAACAAGTCAGTTTGTGATGCTTGAAAACAGACTATCCACTGCTCCTACACTGAAAAACCAGCTGGCTGGCTGCACCAGATATTTCAGGATGCACGGCACCTGCTAGTACCAATCCACAGCTCAGTGTACTTGCTGTATCTGTATATTGATTTTAGCATTACAACCAGTAACTTGACACATCCAGAAATTTAAAATGCTGAAAATAATCTTAAATGACATATTGAGTTTAAATACATCCTACGTACATAAGCAATGAAGAGACATCTTGACCTTGCTGCTTTTACAGGCATATTTATTAACTTTCAATTCATTTGGGCATAATAAGAATTGGTTAAACACAAGTGACCTAGTTATAAGAATTCTTCAGCAGAAAATTAAAGAAGAAAGGTAAAACAAACTAAAAAAATCCAGAGAGATTCAGACTTTCACATATTCAAAAAGGCTATCTTGTAAGTTGTGTGACTTCAACATGCAAGTACAAGCTATGTTTAAAAAAAAAAAATCTAAAAAAAGATTGCATGATTTACTACTACCAGTTACTTCTAGACACTTTAGACAGCTTTCCAGTATATTAGTCAAAGGTTTCATAAAAACCAGCAAGGTAATACAAAACTTATCTATCAAACAGAACTAAGAGAAGAAGCCTCAGAAAATTTCTACCCAGATGCAACAATTTGGAAACGAAATACTATCCGATACCCAATTTGCAACACTGAACATTGCTTAATTTCTTCTAGATACTGCTTTAACATTAGATAATCTATTAGTCCACATTGTACTGGAACCTTAGATACAGGTTCCCCACTAGCTACTAGTGGCAAAGAAATGCTATTAAATAAAAATGAGCCAAGATCTTTAGCTGCAAAGATGCCTTCTCAGTCTCCAAAACTTTGCAGCCAAACTATAAAGTCCAAAGATGACAACTATCAACTTGAATTACACTACTGGGACCACTTGCCTGGATTTACAGAGTATGTACACACAGAGTGTCAACATAACCAACTTCTTGCAGAATACTGACTATTGCCATGGCATGCTATAGGAATTTAGGTATACCATTGATACTGCATAGAATTATGTACTAATTATTAGCTGAAATTCAGTTTTATTATTCACCTTTTATTTATTTCTCTCTGAAATACACTGCTGAGGTCATACATAAGCTATATAGCATGTTTCAGGCTAGCCTTAGCAAGTGAGTCTCAAGCAGCCTTTGGGAGAATACAGCTGTGAGGGACTACCTGAGCAGAGACTGAAGTGGTCAGGAAGTTGGATGAGATTATTTTCGTAGATCTCTTCCTTCCAAAAGAACTATTCTATTTTAAAGTGTTGGCTTACAGGGTGGGAGGGACCATCTAGTAGCAGTAACTAAGGTGCTGCTGAGCAAGTAAGGCACTGACTGATGATGCAGAACAGGCTGGTGCAACACAAGCAGAAGCAGATAAAAGTGCCACAGAAATTTATGAAGTGTATTTCATTAACTGGGTTTAAGGTGATTTCCTCTGGTTTAAGGACTTAGGTCATGACTGACTGGACTGTGCTAAAAAAGAGTCCCTGAGGTACAGAGTTAGGGGAACATACTATGTCACCTATTTCAGGATTAGGTCTGGTATTGCACATGCTGCTTTTCTCTGCTGAAAGAGTGGCCAGACTTCATAGCCCCATTGTATCTGAAATCCACAAACATTAAAAATCTCCACCTTCTCATAATGTCTCACTTTCAGAATTTTTAAGTGGCATTTAACTAAAAGAGACACTACTTTGATGATGATTTAAACCAGGTTTTCAAGAGGCTATCAAAAACTGCATGAACAAAAACTACATGAAGAGTTGGGGTTTGCAGCTAAGTAGTTTGGTTGCTTTTCTGTTCCAACTTTACTGGCATCAAAACTGCCACAGGTCTTCAGCGTGGATCTCTTCCTCTAAGTAAATATCCTCTTCACATCAAACACAAAGCCAGGCACCCAGGCCAATTTGCAAGTGATACTTAAAATGGACCAGCAGCTACAGCACGTTACGTGGTATAACTTCACCAACATTTGCATTCCTGGTGTGCTTTCCTAATTACAGAAATTTTATTAGTTACACAAATCCAAAAAGACCACAACAGAAGCTTACCTGTGTAAGATCAGGGATATCACCTTTGTCAATCCCAACTTGCTGTGGAGATAAAAGAGTAAAGGTTAAATTTAAGTGCATTATTCAACTGCAGCAGGCATTAATTTTGAGTAGAACTGCTCTTCAAGCTATAATGCACTCTGTCTATAAAAAATACTACAAAGTTAGCACGTGTCCATCTTCCCAGCAGCTACCTTCAACAACCTGCAGCAGTTTTTTGGTTTTTTTCCCCACAAATTAAATATCCATTTAAAATAAAAGGATAAAAAAAAAGGAGCTGGATTTCACACATGTGAAATTCATACTCTATATTGAAATAAACTGGTCGTATACCACTGTCTCAGAGGACAGCAAGCTAAGGTCTAAGTCTGCAATCTTATATTAATTGCCCTGTTGTTTCACTGTGGTTTTTCAGAGTGACTGCTAGTTCAGCTTTTGCAGAAGAGCAAGCTCCACTGCACCTTGTAATCCTAAAGTAGAGTCACTATAACCCCTGTCCAGAAAAGCTGACCTATGTCTCTAAAGTACTTTACTCCCTCAAGTTCAATATTCATATCTGACATTACAAGTCATTAGGGAGTCTATAAGGCTTCTCCATAGACAAGTGAATTAGCAAAGAAACAAACTTTTTATTCAGCTCATTACTGCTGTCCACTGTAATGAAGTATGAAACATGGAAAATGTGTGCCCTGTGCCAAAGAGCCAACTACCACAAATGAGAATCCAGCAAAGGAGTTAATTAACCATGTAATATTCCTATTATCCTCATAAGAGGATGATAAACCTGGAAAATCTCACATTACAGTTAACTTAACTTTGGCTACAAAGACTAAAAAAACAGACTCAAATAATCTGCATGCTTTTATTCCCAATTGCTATATCCTCCCCTTAACGTTCAACCCTGTCCTAGAAGTATGCATTTATTGCAGCATTTCTCAAAAATATTGGTACATTTGAAGTCATGTAATCTGTTAATTTAACCAGGAAAGTTAAGCTTGGCTGCACCATTGAGACATGAAGAAATCCTAAGTGGGGCTTAACTACAAGAGCTGAAGCAGCTCCAAGATCCAGATCCATTTATACACATTGAGACAGATGCTTAACAAGAGAAATCAATATTTTACATCGGTGCTAAAAAAAAAAATAAATCACAAAGAACTTAAGTGCCAGACTCCAAAGCCACTTACCTCTGCAACTTTCAGAAACTCTGATACTCTGGTCATTCGAGTTAGAAATCGTTTGTAGATTTCAAGAGCATCTTTACATTGTCCCTTTTTCATTTCAAAAAATTTCTCTAAAGAAATAATGTGGTAAATTTCAGTTAAGATGTCTCACATTTGGTCTTACATCCACAACTCTAGTCTTCAGAAAAATCACATTTCAAGAATATGACACTACATTAACATTTACTACTTGGACATTAATCTGATGGCATCCCTCTTGCCTAGTATAATTTAGAAGTCGGGCTTGCTGAACTGCTAAAGAATTATATAGACCATCAAACTGAACCCCAACTAGCCACAGCATTGTGTGTGATGTCGACCACTTTTTTAAAGACTAAAAAGTAAGCAGCTGAAGTAGCTACACAACTTAAAATTCAAAATAATTAAGGATACTTAAAACATATATTAACATATGTCCTCTCCAAATTGTCTTCACTCCAAAGAACCATATTTTTTCACTTAAGTAGCTCTCTAAGGTCCATTTGTGTCCATTATTAAACACAGCTGCCACACATTTCAAACCAAACTTACGCTTTAAGTAGCAGCAGGCAGTGAAATTTCAATTGAATTTTTATGCCCCACACATTGTGTCATGCTGATGATCACACCAGGCTGCCTGAGCTTCAGAACATGCTCACAGCCTCCTTTACACTTTGTAGGCTGATGGTAGGCAGGGTTCTGGAAGCGATCCAGTTTTGGCAGTCATGCTTTCAGGCAGATCAGGAACGTTATTCAGGAGTGTGTTACTTCATACAAGGCTACCACATAAAATTATCACTCTCTACAACTACCTGAAAGAAAGTTATGGCCAGGTGAGGCTTGGTGTCTTCTCCAAGGCAACCAGCGACAGGACAAGAGGACACAGTCATAAGCTGTGCCAGGGAAGGTTTAAGTTGGGCATCAGGAAGAAATTCTTCACAGAAAGGGCAATTAGACATTGGAATGGGCTGCCCAAAGAGGTGATGGAGTCACCATCCCTGGAGATGTTTAAGGAAAAACTGGATGTGGCACTTAGTGCCATGGTCTAAGTGACAAGGTGGTGTCTGGTCACAGGTTGGACTCAATGACCTCAAAGGTCTTTTCAAACCAAATTGATTCTGTGATGTATAACAGAAGAATGTGGGCATCTTAAAAATGCAAAAGCTTCTAACCATGCAGGACATATTATGCATGCTCACACAGCACTGTACATTTCTTTAAGCACAGAGATGGTCAGTGTCTTTAAAGTATGCATCTACACACTTCTAAGGACATGTGATGATTCAGCCTCAGATGAACACTAATGTAAGAGGGTACAGCTCAAAATTTTCTCTCATTTCAGACTAGAACAGTCAAAATAAATGTAGCTTTAATGGAAGTAAAGTAAAAAACTGAAGCAGATCTGAAACTGATTCTTCACTCACTTATGGTATGTGAGATAAAAGCCAGGTTACTTACCTAGTAAGTTAATAACCCCATCATTGTAGCAGGCAAAAAGTTTAATGAGATCTTTAAACAGAAGCATGAATGCAGCATTTATGACACCATTTGTCAGTTCATTTGGATGAACCTACAAATAAAATAATCAGTTATTTACAAAACAAGCGTCAAATGCAATCAGACATTTTGGCTTACACCAAGTATTTGGCGCTGTTATAGACACAATCAAGCACTGAAGTTTTCATGCTGAGACACTAAACAAAAGGTTTGGTTAGCAGATCAAGGACTGCTTTCTTCACCACTCCAAAACAATCCACTACAGCAGAGGAGTATCCACATCAACATCTTAGTCTTGTCTCCTTCACTTACCACGAAGAAGAGGAAGGCAGAGATGCTATTAATAGTTTTAGACAAAAGATGTCAGTTTACAGCAGAGCTTAACAAAAACTTGATAGTCTATGAGATAATGTATTTGGATTAATGATGTCGAGATCCTTTCTCACATCAACTTGGGAAGAAAATATGTGCTCATTTATTAAAAGGTCTTCCTTTTCTTAAAAATATCTCTTCTTCTGAGAGCACTATCACAATTCCTATGCCATTTAAGGAATGGAAAGCACATTGTGAGACATGTACTTCTAAGCCTTTCCTCTGAGAGGTGTACTGGGCTCTGCCTTCCACCTCCAAGTGTATCTTGCTGCCCACCAACAGAAGAACCAATTCCTTCAAAAATCTCTTTGAAATATTACACTGTGCCTCCTACATCAAATGATTTCTGTTTTTATCTTTAGGTCAGATAAACAATCCCATCAGCATTCATGACATGATAAATACATTGCACACACTTATTTCTATGAACAGTCTAGATTAAACTTAAGCCAATATAGTTCACAGCTGAAAACCAGATGAAGATTTTGAAGAAGTCAAACAATGTACATGTGGTATTTTAAGGGGCTTTTTCCTCCCCCAAAAGAAGTTGGCTGCCAAGAGACAGAAAACAGAGTGTTTAGTCTCCTTCTTTTGTCCATTTCTTCCCCCACTCTGATGCAGAAGATGAAACTCCAAGTTCCCTCTCCACAAAACCAAAAGTGCAATCTTTACATTTCATACATATGGGCAAGGGCCATTCTTGGCCAGAATACCTCACTGGGACACTGGAAAGGGGAATTTTTTGCCCTCAATAAGGGATGATGAGTAAAGCATTACCTACGAGGTGAAAGGTATTCATTATAATAAATCATTTAAAAGTCACTGCCCAGTGTTAATGCTAGGTCAGCTTCAATACATACATCAAATTCAAGTAGTGCATCAATTTGTTCCTGTAATATTGGCATACTCTTCAGCAGCTTTTCAGGAGCCATTGTTCTCATTACACCTTCAGCTCTGCGAGAAGGAATACAGATTAGAAGCCATGCTGCTTGCTCTCTCCCTTCCCTGAAACTGATCTGTTATCTAAAATTTATGCTTGAAGCACCTATAACTCATTTTAAACCATTTCAAAAGCACAGTCTGACTCTCCTTCTTCTCAGGTCATCATGAGAGCTGGCATGAAAAATACTTCATGCAGCCACCCTTCCCGACAGCAGGTAAGGAAAGGCTTTGTGTTAGAGTGAGGAACACAAGAGATTGATCTCTTTATGGAAAGATGACACTGGGAGCTTAAATTACTAACCAGAAATACTGCCACAGAAGTACTTAGAGAACTGATGTACTTTGTGCACAAAGTTTGTTATGAGCAACTAACGACAACTCGTTACTGTCATGTCCATGAATGTGCAGCATTTCTTAAGAGTCATCCATAGTCTCATAGCAGTCTTCAAGCATGGTCATTTTTATCTCTGATTATGGCAAACCTGCACAACCATCATCATGTATTGCCCTGTTCTGGCTGCAGACAGGTATATATATGCAGACTGGGAATGCATACTCTTACTTAGTTTATGCTATACCCTGAGGCAGCACCTTGTTCAGAAATAACAGGCATAGAAAGCCTTTCCAGGAATTTACACCAAGGCAGGAACAGTAGGATCCCCAGCAGCCCAAACTTAACTTTATTTAACATCAAGTGCTCAAGAGCAAACTCATATGGTTCCCACTAAGGGAATGGCATCCAGCCACACAGCAAAGCTGCCACAGTAGGCCTTACACTGTCTGGCTGTTGGAGAAGCAGGAGAGAGCAGCCTGGTAGTGATGCCTGCACTAAGAGGTCAGAATCCCAAGCTGCGGAACACACCAGAACTGCCAGAAGGATCCTGTATGCAACTCATGATTAGAAGGAGCATCTTTAGTACGCAGTAAATTAAGCTACACCAGAAAAATGTTCTCATAAATACCAACATACTACTCTGGGCTGGGTTAACTTTTTTTTTCCCCACATAGTTCTTGTGGGAAATAAAACCAGCAGTTTGCAATATTACTCTGTTCAGTTTATAACGGTTTGCTCTGTTGCCTGCTCAGAACTTCCTGTGTTCACTTCAGGCTTTGTTTGAAATCTGCCATCTTTCTTAGGGAAACTGTCTGGAGAGTAATGAAACAGCCTAAACATAGTTTCAGAGTGTTTCCTTCTCCAAATCCTAAACACGGTCTCACTGCAGCAAAATGTAGTTAGGGTCAGATTTAAACCTAGCACTAAAAGCTCCCAGCTCCGCAAGGCACCTTTCTTTAGTCTTCAGTATTTGCCTTCCTACCCAGTATTTCCTCTCCTCTTTGAGCAATTTTTAACCAATTACAAGTACTGCAAAAATCAGGTTTTTCATTGTAGCTACACAAAGCATATAAGAACAAAGTTACTGAGAAACTAAAATCACGTGTAATGCCACAAATAAGATTTCCACGGGTCAGGCAACCTTATTAATTCACATATCTAAACTTTGCTTACCCTTTCTTCACTCTGGCAAAGTCAAATGCCATTTGTCTGTAGGAAAATGCTTTTTCATTCAAATATCTACTATAACGCCTTATAAAGGTGGACATGTCATAACCTGCAAAAATTAAAAGTTATGCATTTTACATTTAATTTTCATGCTTGTTCGGAAGTTCTTTAGGAAACGATAATATACAGCAAACAGACCCCAAGATTATGTGATTTCTGTTACACTGTGCAGCTTCACATACAGAACAGACATCACAAGACATCTTTCAGCTTCTGAAGAAAAACCAGTAGTGGTACCCCAAAACAATCTACCACTGTCCTCTGCTTCCAATAGATTCATGCAATGCACCAGTGGCATGGCTCCTGGGGAAACCTGCTAGAGGTCCCTACATAGTTATGGGGTAACATTACTTGATGGCAAAAAAGTTACCCCTCTACTAACAGGGAAAAATACCAATTTAGCAAAAAGTTTTTACTGAACTGGTGCATGATTTCCAAGATAAAGCTCAAGTTCAACTTAAACACTCTTTATGTTTTATGTATGTTAGTCACTCCAACTCTTACATGGACCTTCAAAATTCTCCTGACTACCAGAACAAAGAGATTATGACGGAATCCACAGAGATTAGTGCCTTCCTTGGACTGTTACACCAGAAGTCCTCAAGGCACATAATACTGTACAAGGCACCTCAAACTTCAGTGACCTTCAAGCCTATGATATCTGAGCAGTAAGTATTACAGCCTGTCTGCTGAAGTTTCGTCCTCTAACCCACAGAAGTGTGTGCAGAAGGCAATTCATCTTCCTCTTCGATTCAGGTCCCTTTTTGTTACCTTTCTAAAAATCCACACCCCTCAATTTAGTCATTGATTATATTTCCCCTTAATATCTCTCATCATTAAGTATCCCTGACAACTCAAGCAAAACATTATCATATCTGATGCCTCATTATCTATGATACACCATGTATTACTTAAGAAATGGCAATTTAAGTTTAAAGAAACTAGTGAGGAACACAAATGCATGCATTTAACAGAATTAATTGCTGCCAAACACCAGTGTCTTTGAGTGCACTCACACACACACACACACACACACACACGCACATATATATACACACACACACATATCATATTTTGCTTAGATGAACACACACTTAGTGTATGTTTAGCTTTGCTCCTGCCCTGTTAGCACATCTAAAAGATGATAAAGTTTTTTTGGTGTCACATGTCTACACTGAGAGATGAAGTAATGTGGCATTGCTTTGAGTTTTCCCATTATTGTAGTATTCCTGTAGTCTGCATACAATCTAAAAATATTCTCTGACAGCTGAAGAATTATATTTTCTCTCTTTTCTGGTAGAGCTACCATGAAACAAGCTTTTCCTCTGTTAATTGAGGGCACAGGGAAATTCACTAATAATTCCAGAATGAAAAGTAGAAAAGCAGGCTTTGTAAGATTCAGAGGGAACAAGTCCTTAATTTCTGCCTAGACCTTTCTAAATTCATTACTCAAATCAAATCAAAACCAACCAGTTCTTTTGGTGCCAACAGCCCTACCATTAAGTAGTTACAGATAATGCCTAAAAAGCACAGTGTCCCCAGGCAACCAAATCACTATTTAAGACTGAGTAAAACCAAAAAAACTAAATGGAAAATGATCCATTTCAACTTTAAACACCCATAAGAGTTAAGGAGACAGCTGACCCAGCCCAGATTTCAACCAGCACTTGAAGGATTTGTACAGTTCCCCTTTTCAGTAAAAATATTGCAGGAGATGAGAAATATTATTCTGAATTTGTTCAGCAGTTCACTTGTGCTCCTGCATTTATTAAGTACTTATAAAAAGGCTCAGTAGCACATTTTTATATTATTTACATCTATAAATGAAGGAGCAAATTAATAATAGTATCTTATTTAAAATCTTGTTAAGATTATAGGCATAAGTAGGCTTACCATGAGATCCACTTTTGTCCAGAAAATTGCTGAGATTGAACAATGTGTTTCTAGATGCCAGGTACTGAATAAATCTCTGCAACACAAAGCCATTTTTTCTTATCACAGGCTGTATCTGAAGGCTTTGTACCTTCTAGCAGCATGATTACCAGTCTACTTTCAGCATACAACACAAAACCACGGATTTCTGTCTTAGCCTTCAAAACCTTCCTCAAAACTTTTTTTGTCCATTCAGATTAGCTACTTTTAGTCAGAACCTCTAGCAGATATTCTACTGTATCTATAAAAAACAGATTATGTGCAAAACACAAAATATATTGCAAAAGGAGCAATAAAAATGTTTAATGCTCAGGGATCTGAGGGAGAACAAATTTATCTGCTTACAAAGCACATATCCAGGCTAGTCCCAGACTTCTCAATCCAGCAGCCCTCTGTTTCAGCCAAGCTAAGGGCCTGTTTTAGTAACAAGCAAGGCCCCCCATCAAATACAGGGACTAACAGCCTGAAACAGTTAGAGAAATCAGATTAAGAATGTTGACCAAAACTTGGAATGGAAAAATAGGAGTAAAAATTTACACTGTGGGAAGTTCATTGCATGAAAACACTCCATATACAGCAGGGAGGAATTGTTTCACAGCCATACTGAAGCTGTTTCACAGTCATACTGAAATTCTCTAAATATGCTGTCTCTTTTTAAGCAAACATACCTATTCAGGTCAATGAAAAGCAAGGATAAGGAGAACTTGATCCAAAAGGCTATCAAGTTGAATTTATAGCTCTAGAAATATTTTAACATTCATGCAGAGAAAGCAACTATTTGGATGGCAGTATACACGTGCCAGAACATCAACTTTGACATTAGTCAAAAAATCCCAGGTAGTGTTTAATCCCATGGAGCTCTGTTTTCAGATTCAGTGCATAAATTGTCAGCATCCTGGTACAGGCTGCATCTTGGTCTTACGTTACAATTTTATAAATGGAGAGACAGATAAACAGGCCAACTCTGTTGTTAGAGAAAAGTTTTCTCTTCATCAAGAATCATTCTTGCCCTTTGTTCTCAGGTCCTTACTGGCTCAGACAAGATGCCTCTGCACTACCAGCACTTTTGGCTTGGAGAGTGTTCAGCGCCCATGTGGCCTGGAGAGAGCTGTTAACACGTACCTCATTGCCATGGACCATTAGATGATGTGTGGTGACTAAGGCTTTGAATACGACCACCCAGCTACTGTTCGTTGCTCGCTCAAAAAGCGTATCAGCCATCTGAGGGATATTCACGTTTGTTTCATTAGTTGCTTGGATCAAGTCTGTAGGAGAGAGAAAGGCAAGGCGTTAGGTGCTACAAATATGACAAAAAGTTTGCAGCATGACCCAGTTCTCTCCCACCAGGCTGCAGGCCATGGTTGTGACAAACAGGAAGTTCAGTGCTTACATTCCACATTTTAAAAAAAGAAACAAAACCAAAAAACAACAACAAAAAAAACCCCAAACTGAAATTATATTAGTACATGCTGACAGCAACAGTGGTCTAATTCTTTTATCCAATAGTAATAGTTTTCCAACAATTCTCTCCTGAGCTATGACCAAACATTTCTCCATCTTTATCCCAGATGAAGTTAGGGTGCACAACATCATATGACTCTACTGCTCGCATATTTTTAAGCTAACTGTCACAGCTCATTACCTCTGGGTTAAAGGAATAAGTAGTACTGAATTCTTCACTTACAGGTAACATGTCAAGCACACTGAACCCAGGCACATCAGCAAAAAGAGGTAACACCAGAAATAGATACTCTAGTCATCCCAGGGGTTGTTTCTATCAGCAAGCTCCAGCACACCTCCTAGAGTTTCTACAGACCCAGAAATCAGAGGAGTGCATTCAGGCATGCATTAAGACCTCTTCAACAGTGAGAAAGAACACCAGGAATGACATTCGTTTATACTGAAGCAACTGCACCTTACATAGAAGAAATAAGGCATTAGACTGTCTTAGGGAACAACAATAACATACAGCTTGGTGTCCTGCATATCAAGAAGATGTAGGCTTGCACAGAAGAGTGCATGAAATTAAGGTAAGCAGTTAAATCATAAACAGTAGGGCAGCAAGCTTTCCACTATCCTCTATATACCACATCTACTGATAGGATCTGTGATTTACTGCTTCACCTGTTATTTACTGACTCCAGCTAAGCAGCCAGCAATTACCTTCTACAAGCTATCACCTATTTTTGAGACACAGCTGGAAACTGCATGCTGCAACTGCACGACCAAAACCCGTGTGATGCCAGACACAGCCCTAGCAAGACTTGAGGAGAAAACTTTATGCAACACAAAGAGCACCAAACACAGATCTAATTGTAGGGCTGAGGCTTCAAGTTTGAAGACCTAAGCAGAAAAAATTTAAACATTTAACTACTAGACTAAGCATTATCTGAAATGAAAATACTCATCTTTTACTTTCCCTCAGAGGAATCATTGTTAATGATTTCTTCCCCACCCCCAGACTAGAAATTTTCCTCCAACTATTCAAGTCATTCAGTGATGACAGATATTCTACCTCAAAAGCAGACAGGGTATTTTGTGACTGATCCCTGCACACCTAAATTATGGGAGCCTACAGGAGGAGTTCAACTCACTGGGACAGACGGGTCACCACTTTGCAGACTTCCTTTCCCTCCCCAACATAATCCCACGCAATGGAGAACATTAATGCTGTCAAGAGTGGAAAGTCGAGGCTCAGCATTAAACTACTGATTCTGCCTTTGCAGGACAGGGAAAGTCCAGAGGACAAGTCTGTCTAAACAGATCAATGAGTCACATCAGATATGGAGACCCACCTGGTGTGTTCAGAAACCCAGACTGCTGTACCAGAAGCATTCAAAAGTTCAGGTTTTGCTTGCTTGCTTGCTTTGGGTCTTTTTAAAATTTCTGGCACGTCATCTTTATGGGTTTTTTCCCTTCTATTACACAGACTTATTTAAGATCCAAGAAATCTCTAGCTCAGAGTCACAAGCTTGGGAAAACCACAGTGCTTGCTTGCACACGAAATTGTCTATTGTATGGACATAAAAGCTGCAAGGTGCCTTCAGTTTCAGGCCAGGGGAATGATTTTCTGAGATGAGACAGGAGACAAAACTTATGTGATCTGTTTGCTAAGCTTGAATTGAAGATGTTGGTTGTCATGGCATTTTGTTGTCTTGGTTATGGATGTTGGGTTTGAGTTTTTTTGCAGAACACCTTCTGAAATGTGTTTATTTCTATAACCTCAGCAATACTACCCTTGAAGGAGGCAGTTCTGCAGACAAAGTATTATGGTAGTAAAGCCATGCTATTGAATGACAGCAGTTCAAGACAACAGAGCTCCAAGAATTCTCCTTGATCTTGTTGTACAAACAGGCCAATGATCTTTTACTCTGTACTGCTGATTAATGCATTACAGAAGACAGGGGTTTGTAAAAGCCTAGAAGCAAGTCACAAGTGGCTTGCTCACTGTTTACCCCGCTCAGAGATTTTACTGCAGGTGACAGCATTTGTCTTATTAATATAAGGAAACACATCAGATTTGTAAGCTTTCCGTCTTGGGCTTCAGTATGTAGATTTCTGTGAAGGAGGGACACTATAAATTGTGTATTCCGTCGGTGCACTTTAGGTAATGAAACCTCAGAGGAGCCCACCCACAGAAATGCTGGCAATGGAGGCAACAAGGCACCACTATATGATGCCACAGCACTGCTTCTGAAGTCATTCAGTCATTTCTGTCTCCCCTCCAAACTGCTGGAGGGTACAGCATTTCAGTCTGCAGCCCTGAATGTTTTAGGACATGAGTAATTACAGAGTGCAAAACAGAGAGGCATGATTAAAATTAAGCCTACTACTTTCAGTGCACAGAAAAGAATTAAACCATGCATGAAGATGTCACTTGTCAGCTGAGGCCAGAAAAAGGAGATTGGGGGTGGGGGGGATAATTCTTGCAGAACTGTTTCCCATTTAGTCACACCACAAAGATTAGGTATTCAAGTTTCCTGGGTTTCTTTTCCCAATACCACAGAGTCTCAGCCTAACCAGCAACCACCAGCATCTGGAGTGAAGCACCAGCACAGCTAACTTTAACAAACTGAGCAGCAGAGTTCGGTGTCTAAGCAAACTTTAAAATATGAGTTGGAAAAATTAATTTTACTTTAATAGGGTAAGGTAGAACAGATACAAGGAAAAAGAAATCATATACAGGGAAAAAAAATCTAGAAACCACATTTTCAAAATATACAGATTCAGACATTTACTGGTTGGACAGTTTACAAAGAGACAATAAAGCTTAGTCTTCCAAGGAAGTCACGGGTACGTTTGTTAATACAAAATAGGCAATATTAAGAAGTAGCAGATGAAGAACAACCCAACAGAAGCCATATGAAGCAAACTTGCAAAGTTGATTCCATTTGAGGCACACACAGGTAAGGCAAACAAGGATTAAAGGTACCTTCCTGAAGAAGTTTCTGCTACTGCAGGCATCCAGCACAGTGACAGCTAATCCCCAAACCCAGAGACTGAGCTCAAATACAAATTCCAAACGCAGTAAGAAATCAGGTATTGTACTGCAGTAGCAGCAAGTGCTTTTACCACAGCTTTCACAGAAGTGAAGTAATTGGAGAATGAAGACCTATATATGCTTTATTTGAATCCATTTGTTTACTGTGGGACTAACTTACAATTGCCAAATCACGATATGCGATTTCTCCTATTTCCTCTCTTCATGTTCTCGTAGCTGTTATTTTAAAGACTTCTTCAATTAAAGATACTTTTTAAAATTATAATTTTACTTCAATATACTTTTTCTAGTTAAGCTTTGAGATGGAAAATCAGTGCACATAGAAGAAATAAATGGCTGTAAATTCTCTGATGCCATAAATTCTCTGATGCCATCTTAAATCTAAACAATAGTCTTTAAGCTCTTGGACAGGCCAATTTTTTCACCTAGACTTAAGACAACTGCAATTTAATTACATTCTAGGTTTACTTCTCTTCCCTAATTAACACTTCCATTAATAAAAAGACAAACATACAGAATAGAGGAAGAATGGTAGAGGGTTCACTGAGGCAGACTGACGTTAGTTAAGAGACCTTAGCTCTCTCCTCATGACATTTTGAAGAGCCCACTAAAAGATGGGACTAGCTTTAGTGTTTGTTAAACTCATAAGGTAAAAAAAGGGAACAGTAAGAACGTTTCTAAGGTTTCAGAATATCAGACTCTTTCGGTCTCATTAAAAACTAGTTTCTATTTCTTTTTTTTACTTAATGAGAGAGATTATACAATACTTTAAAGAATCTCTCTTAGTCCTTTACCTTTCCAGATTGTATTCTGGAATTGGGCAGCATTTTTTCCTGTTTTGTTTCGACCTTTTTTTTCCTCAATTCTTTAATAAACAGACCTGAGATTTCCCAGTTCATAATTAATTATTCACAATTTACATTTCAGTATGCAGAGAAACAGCAGCAGACCACAAGACCTCTCTGTTCAGAGGAATATCAGTGCCAACTTAAGAGCAGCTGTCATTCCAGACTGAATTAACACACAAGCTGCCTCAGCATCTGAGCTGTGTCATACATTCAGTTCCCAAAATTTGCCAAATCTCTCCAGCAGTAACCCCCTTACAGACCCTGCTCAGTATTACTCAAATGCTACAGTCTTCAGGAGGTTTCTTCCTCACTTATAATTGTTTAAATATTGCATATAACCCATTGAAAAGGAAATGCAGGATTGTTCCGAATCCAGGCTAGTCAAGGACAGAAAGATGCAGCTCAGAGTAAGAGTTTACAAGCACCAACCAAGAAAGTTGAATAGGCAAGTAAGAGCAGAGTCCCTCCCATGCAAGACAGAACTGTATTAGGAAGCTACTAGAGCATTGTGCTAACCAATGCAAGAGCTGAACTTCCATGTCTACAGAAACCTGACCACAAAACAGTACTGGAAAGCAGAACAAAGTTACCAGTTTCTGCTTCTACAACAATTGCTCATAAGAACACTAGATAATTTGAATGCCGTTGGCTTTGACTATCAGGCAATTCCATGGAAAAGAGTTTGGAATCAATTTCTGAGGTTATAATTTATCATTTATTCTTTTCACTTCCAGCTTGCCCTGTCTACACAAAAACGCATCATGGTCTGGCTGGTAACAATCACACCAAGCAGAACAGCAGGCCATGCTGTCTCCTCCTTCCTCCCCAAAAGTCTGCCTCAAGGGCTGCTGCATCTCACATTGATGCCAGCAAGCCTACCCTTTATCAAAGTCCAGCATCTTTCAGATATTGCCTTGGAACCTCCATGCCTACACTGACTCAACAAACCTAAACACAATCTTTCACTGAGCACATGTTCTCCAGGTACTATAGACTCCAATAATGCAGCTGTAACCCTCAGGGGACTGTTGCCTCCTCTCTCCAGCCTTACTTCAAAGACCTCCTCCTTCCAAAATACGCCTCAGACTCTTGTGAGGACAAATACTTGCTGCAGACCCTGAAGTTTGAGAGGTCACGACAACCAGTCTTTGAACCGCACAACAGCACCCCACACCAAGACAAGCTTTCATGTACAATTTCTTCCTCTCTGCCTACTCACAGGCATATTGTACTACCCAGAGTATTAAGTGTTTTGCAGAACCTGTCAATCCCATGAAGGGTCTGCTGAGAGACAGGGTAAATGATGAGTACTAGCAAATTTCTCTTCAAGCATCCTCCAGTTTCTCAACCTGAGAGGTTAATTAGCCTTAGAATCATCTTATTATCTCACTACTCCTTTTTAAATACAACAGTACACCACGTCCTGTATTATCAAATACCTGTTTTGAAACAAGGTGAAAAATCTACTGCCCATACACATTGCTGGATTTTATTCCAACACACTTCCACATGGTTTGCACCCCTCCTTAACCAACATATCAAGGCAAGATATTTGGCTTTAAGCCATCTGCAAAAATCACCCTAGCTCATTAGCAGTGTTACATCAGTTATGCTGCACTTGTGTTCCTTTTGGTCCTTAATTATTTATATGTATGGCTTTTCCTCCTGAGAGGTTCAGGTTCAGGTTCAGCTCTCTTGGAAACAGGAAATAAAAGCCAACCATCAGATGGTCTTCTACTGGATCTAAAAGGGTGCAACCACAGCAACTGTCTAAGTACTAATAATGGGGGGAAAGTGTGATTACACTGTGTTAAAAAAAAAAAAATAGATCTTGCTTTAAGCAATTCCTTCGAGTTTCATGAACTATGAATATTTTTTTATGTAAAAGGAAAGTTGCCAGAGCTTAAGAGCTCCACTGCCTCCAGGGGAGAACAGCATGCACTACCTATAAGGTTTACATTGGAGTTCTCTCAAGGAGAGTAGTACAACTGAAAGGAGACATTCAGGCCAGCTGCAGAAGCTCACTTTTAAGGAGCAATCATTGAGGTTTTAAGTATAATCTTTAAGACTACTAATTAATTAGCGATTAATACATTTTATGAACAAAGTCTGAGACCTTGCTGACACCCGTGACCCAACGAGTCAGAAAAATAAAAGTTTCATTTTTACTCAGGAATTACATATCTGGAATAACAGCAGATAGACTACACAAACTTTCTACTACAAACATACTATGGAAACCACCTTTTTACCCTCACACATATGAAGCCAGAACACTAAACAAAGGGGAAAAGGCCCCATGATCCAAGAATTCTGCCTGCTTTCTTCCCAACTACAGCTACCACAGCTTTTTTAAGCATCTTCACTATAGGAAAAGTAGTAGTTATTAAGCATGGAATCTCTTCCCTGTCCAAGTCGTAAGAAGCTCAATCTTGAACCTCAATTGAACAGAATTCACTCACTTTGAGTGAGTGACTCACCAAAGAGTCTGTCTCAGGCAATAATACAAATTCAGCAAAGTAGAGGAAAGATGAGAAATCACAGCTTTAATGATCTTTTCCTCTCATCCACAGAACCCACTTCCAACCCTACTTCCACATCAAATCCTGCTCCACAACTAGCTCAAAAAAAACATGCTCAAATATTCTGCTCAAATAAAAGACTTAAACATTTCTGCTTAAGTTGATATGAAACACCAAGTAATTCTGGAGCTAAATGTGCCACTTCTCAATTTTACTGATTCACTGGAACTAAGAGCTGAGTCACAAATTATCATTGCACTACCTTTAAACCTTAGCCCTTAATAGTTTAAGATATGCAAAATTCCATTTGCATTTGGTGGGCACCAGCCAATGGTTATAAAGTTAAAATACAATAACAATTGTCTTGGAGAAATGCTATTTCCCATCCTATTGTAATATGGCATCTTAGATGCCAAACTCTAGGGGGAGAAAAGACATGGAAAAAACCCTGCTAACATTACAAATAGCTTTTGACCAATAACTTTGCATGAAAAGGAACATTTATCCTGCACGGTAAATCTCAGACCTCATTCTAGAAGACATTTCCTTCAACACTTCAAACCTGGAAGTCTTAACCAAAATACACATTAATTTAGAGATGAAACTGCAACCACCAGCCAATCTTCTGCCAAGCCTTCAAAGCATTTATGCAATATCCTCTAAGGGAATTGTTCTCTCCATCCATGCAAGCATTAAAGTGACAGTTCTCTTCCATCCTAGCTCTTGCTGCAAACAACAAAGCAATTTTAAAGGCATTATAGAGTTGCAAGATTATTGCTTAGAAGCACAACAGTCAATAAAATCTACTTACATGGCTACTGTCAATTGCCTATTGACATTAGGCACATCCACAACCTGATACCAGGATTCCAGCTGTGGCCTGTGATTATCCTTCCATGAAAATGACCAACCCCTAACATTACCTGTTGGTCATCTCAATTCCTAACTCTTATCACTTGGGTGCTTGCTGGAATATCAGTAACAGGATCAACTTCATCTTTTAGCCAGAGAGTACAGCCACCCTAGAAACAGAAAGATTTCATGTTTGCCACAGTAGCACTGGGCTATTTACCATAATCTCTGCACCAGGGCATTTTCTAATCAGCCTTTACATGCCAGGCTGATCTTACACTCCAAACACATCTGGCAGAAGGTGGTAATCAGCTGAGGCATGGTACCTGAGCCCTTTCAGCTGCCATGCTGCAATCTGAGAAGAATTCTACACCCAAATTATCTCCTTTCCTCAGAAGACCATTTGTTTTTAATAAACTTGTAGAAATGAAACTATCACTAGCCTATCAACTCTGCCCAGAACAGCAATTTGTAATCTACTAAAAAGCTGAACAAGACTGAAAATATATTGCAAGAAGCCTGATGTTCCAGCTCCAATACTTAGCTGCTACATGTTGGGAATACATTAACACAACAACAAAAAAAATGGGTGGGGATGAGACAACGTGCAAGCAAGTTCAGTGACACAGTAATTAGCTACAGCCTTTATGCAAGAAGAGATCAGTTGAGTAAGCAGCCTCAGAAAGATGACACATCTCACTCAATATCCAGACCATAGTCCATGCTTTTCCTACTCCCTCAGCAGGATTATTCTCAGAGTGCAGTTTGTTCATCAGTGGATGCCACATAATGGCACAACCCAAAATTCTTAACCAGGAATGAAATGCCCACAACCACGCAGGCAGCCCTGTTGAAAACATGGACATATCTGTAGGAAAAAGAAAGCAAGTGTAATGCAAACCTTTGCACAAGCCAGTGCAACAGTATGACACCTCCTGGAAGCAGCTCCAACTAAGAAGCAAGTACTTTCCAACATGGTTGCTATCATTTCATATGGTATCTACCATAAAGCAGAAGAGTTCCTAAAACCAGACAGCTGCCTCATGCGAATGCTGAGCCTTAAAACAGTCTTTTTAACAAAATGACTGATATCCTTCACAGTTAAAAAAAAAAGTAAAATATGAAACTGCCCATTCCCTTGTACTACATCAGTTAAACAATAATCCTTTGCTTCTGCCACACAGACAGGTGAGTTTAAGCCCCAAATATTCTGAAAAAACTAAATTCCATTTCCAATAGACTTGACTATTCAACACGAGCCGGCAGCCTTTCACATACTGCAGATTTCCTGATATTGCAAAAAAAAAAAAAAAAAAACCTGTTAAATTCAATGGAAAATCCACCTGAGAGAAAATACAGTGAGGACTACAGACATCTAAAAAAAACTAGTAGTACTAAGTTGCTATCAACAGATTGAAGTTACCAATACCTCTGGATGATGCATTTGCCACTGGCAGCAGAAGTCTCCTATCAAGCTATTGATGAGTGAGGAAGTTGGAATCCATCACACAAGCTCACATCCAGGCAGTGAAGCTTTTTGCAGAGTCAGATCTCTAGACTGGAACACCCAGAAGTGTCAATTTAGCTCCTAAGCATGCTAAAGAGCCTGATTTTGAAAAGTAGTTGCTCATAATACTGTCTAAGCAATTTCCAGCTTTTGGATGAACAAGAAGCAGCTCTTTAAACTCCCCTATTACAAAAATAGCAAACCTTGCCTGCTAATGCTCTTGCCATGCACAAGCAAAAAAGCAATCTGAAGTTTAAATCAGCTTAGCAAAACCAGAAAAACTCTAATGTAGAGCCTTTCATAGTAATTTCATAGAATAAAAGATCAGATCAGAAAGCCACAGGCAAGGCTCACACATGAAAATACCACTGTTTCACTTGCCCACAACAAAACATCACTCATGATAAAACGTACATGTTTTCAAAACACTGGCACACTAAATATGCTGAGTTCCTTCTGGCTTGCTGTCCCTTAGCAGAATGTACATTTTCCTATAAGTACATTTAGATGAAGCTATAAAACTTAAATTAAGAGCTACAGGCACAATAAACATATTTTGGATTCCAGAGTCACACAACCAGATCCAAACCCAAGTCTCCATTTGAAAAGGATGGATTTGAAAACTTCAGGGTTGCTAAAGGACTGATGCAACGAAAGGTTAAAGTCTTCATCTATATTTGACCTATATGTAATGAGAAACAGCAGCTTTCAGAGGCAGGAAGCAGCTGGCTTGCCCCTTTCACACAAGTCCTACACTCCCTGAAGGAAGAAGTGAAAGGAAGAGTCCTGTTAAAAGCAGTTTGAACTCCCATGGAAATGCATCTACGTTGGCTCTTCAATAATGCTGAAGACGTGCATCCTCCTAGGGCGGTCCTGTACTGCAGCAGGATCACTGATCACTGCCTTCTTCTGAGGACCTTCCTCTGAACTTGTAACTTGCACACATTTAAACAATGTGGGCAACAAGTCAGCATGTTTTACTCACGCTTCGAGCAGTCATGTCTTTCTCTCACTTCTGTGGAGGACCATTTTAGAACATTCTGTATACTATCACACTGATTTAAGATATATAACAGAACTATGCCAGAGGCACGAGGAGCCTGCCAGGCTCTGCAGGCTAACCCCTGACCATCTGCTATGGAAGCACTCACTGCCATCCTGTCATCTGCACTCGTGCCAAGCCAAAAGTCAGCTTGAAGTGATGCACTGTACTGTCAGCAGTCAAGCCACAGTCTTGTATCACTTCTTAGGACAGAAAAGTTAAAGACACTTTCTTGAAAAGATGTGTCCTTTGGTCCTTTAATTGTATGGTAGAACAATCTTAGCTCAAGTAGACATCAAACTCTCCAATCTACCCTTACCAGCGTTTTGCACTTCAGCCAAAACCTAGTCTCCTAAACACTTAGAAACAATGAGCAAAGAACATTGTTTCCCTTTTCATTCCTTCTTTGAGTCAGTAAAGCAATCTTGTCAAAGCATATGGCTCAACTGTTTTGTTAGAGCTCTGTGGTCCAATTACAACACAGGAGTTCCTGCCACTGTGGTAATTTTGCATATTGGCTTACGACCAAAAGCAGTTGATTGCCACAAGTCAGACACAAGCTGCAGACGTGTCCTGTCAGCAATCTGCAGCTCCCAGTAGACATGAGAGGCAAGGTTTGGTGGTCTTCAAGCACGATCATGTCTATCTACTCACAAAATCCCCTCTACAAAAAACATAGCAACACATTTGAGTTTTATCAATAGCTAGAGAAAATAGACTCTAGGCGAGGCAACTGACTGACATGCTGCCTCCGCTCAGATGGCCAGAGTAAAAAATTACCTAAACACACAACATTAGCGTAAGATCAGGACCTTTTAGCATCCAATCCCTCTCATTAAACTGAGTTAAGATACAGATATAATCTACAACAAAGCATGAGATCACGTTATCCCGGGCAGAAAAGAGAAACAAAAGGGTATTTAGACGTGGCTGGTCCAGAAGTAAGAGGTAATATTGTGCACTGTCATTTCCTGTGCCTACAACTAAGCCGTGAGCCTCAGATGCCCAGTGAATGCCCCATTTGCCAGCAGCTTAGAAAATACTGTTCTAGTATTCCACCTACATTCATTTCAAGGCTGATGTCCAACTTCACTTGCGATGATAGCACAGATGGATAGCATAGTATATTCCCTCTCTTAGTGAACTACAACTCTCAACTGCTTCAGTAAATGTGTTTCACAATCTAAAGAGAAGACTTTATGAGCACAAGCAAAACATATTCTATATTGATTTTGAGTATTTTCAGCCAGCTCTGAAGTAAACACGATCGAAATAGCAATATTAAAAGCATTAAAAACTGTTTTAAGGGTCTAGCACATGGTTTGTAAGATTCCAGAAAAAGCAGACCTTACCACACTCTGCAAAGTGACAAGCTAGCCTGTGCCAAGTATCTCAATTGCCTTTCAGCAATTGCCAACATCTGGTTTATTCAGGTTAATTTATGCCACCAGCTCTCATCCAAGTAAAATTTTGGACAGAAGGAAAATCAAGCAGCCGTGCTCAATCTGATGGGGTGGGATACTCTAATATCAGCTCACCAGTGAGGCTTCACACTGCAATCTTGCTGATACTGCTGACTCAGAGTAACAAAAGTACTGCTGCAAACCCTGCGCCACAGATCACTGCCTGCAAGGCTACTAGGAAGGCTTCTTCTAGCATCTCGTTTAGTCCAAGTTCAGGGTTCAGTCCTGTGCCAGATGACCCATCCTTTTCTTGGTATGTCCTGCCCTGAGATTCAGACCCTGATCTCCTGGCTTGCTTCACTCCTTGCTTTTTAGTTTTTACACTATTTGAAAACCCTCTCTCCAAACCAGCCAGAATACTATTCCTAATCTGCATGCCATGTGCTGAAGCTTGGAGATTCAAGGTTTATCACTCACTGGTGGGACTCCTGTACTTACCCGAGGCACGCAACAGAAATTGAGCTTTTCCAGCCTCACCAGCATCCTGATCTGAGCTCCAAAAAAGGAGCAGAGCATGGTAACTTAAGGATACTGTTTGGTACTGTTTGGACTCACCTTTAGGCTATAGTAAGGCTAAGGGAAGGGATATAATGTCATCAGTCCACCCCCAATTTTTCCCAATCCTTAGAAATACTGGAGCCAGCTCCTTCAGCAATACTGTATGTCCACAGCTGACTGAGGAAGGTCTATCCCTTTCTTTTGTTCGGCGGCAGGGAGTGAACTCAATGCACAAGGCAAGGTTTTGGTAGCACTGGGAAATGCTGCAGCTGTGACTTCTGAGAACAGGGGTCTCTTCCACAGGCTGCAGAGGATATCTGTTCCAGCACCATGGAGTGCATCCAGTACCTCCCGCTCCACCTCTAACCTTGGTGTTCCCTCTGTCATTTCCTTTTCCACTTTCTCACTTTCTCTGTTTGTCCAGTATTTACTGCTTTTTCTTATGTTTGTTTTCCTTGAGGTGCCACAAACTTGGTAGATGGCCTCAGCTGGGATTGCAGCAGATCCACGTGGAGCTGGCTGTGTCTGGCACAGAGCAGGTCTTGGTCTCTTCTCACAGAGGCCAGCCCAGCCACCAACAAGTTGTCATGGGCATCCAGCACTGGGGGAAGGTAAGCAGGGCAGGAAGAACAAAGTAGTCTCAAGAATCTTGAGCGGCAGGAGAAAAATACTAGAAGCAGCGTGCCTCTACTAAACTACCATTTCTTCAAAAGCGGGAACTGTGAGAGCAGGAAATTTTCCTCTTTAGCCACCAATTTCTCAACCCAGCAAGAAGCAGAGAAAATGAGTAGCCTTCAAAACGTTTTATGCCTTTCAAATTTTTGATGTAATCTACTTTCAAGCACTTCAGGGGATCCTTCACATGGCAGAGACACAAAAGCATGGACTGACCACACCTACTGAGCATTTTCCCAGAGACTTCACAGAATTCCTCACTAGTGACAGGCCCATGTAAGGCATGCACAGAAAATAAAGGGTTTAAGAGTGAGGCTGGGAAATCAGAGACATAGATTAAATCAAAACACAGAAAATCAATCAAATCCGCAGATTTTTGTTGTTGTCATATAGAAGATGATCAATTGCTGCCACCTAAGATCTTAGGGAGCAACACTATGAGATTATTATGAAACACACTCAACCACTAAATAGAAGTGATTAAAACCATGCTCTGGTCACTGTCATCCTGACCATCTCATAAATAGTTACTGCATCGTCAAGGTCTACAGTGGAAGTCAGTACAACAGAAAGACCTGACTTGTCCCAGAATTTGTCATCTATGACCTTGACAAAGCATGTTTAACAGAAGGATCTTGCTTACTATTGAAAAAGACTAAGAACACCTGCCCTCAGGACCAGTCAATCTTTATCAAGTTACACTGCCTAGATGAAAAAAGTTTAATATTACAGTGCCTACTCAATTTTCTGTTCCCTCATCTTCCCTCTTCCTTTCCTTAGGTACTGCACAGTAAGACAACTTGCACATATAACAGTTGAAATTCACAGGATCAAGTGATCCTGCCCATATTTCAACACTTGGATCTTAACATGAATCCAAACTTCTACCCTGATTCAAACATACTTTGACAAATCAGCTAAGTCTTAGCTTGATTAAAAGGGCAGTCTTCTCTTGGTATTACACATGCCTTAAAAACAGTATGGGGCTTGGGGGGGGAATTGAAAGTTAATGTCACTTAAATACTCAAGAACGACAAATCTAAAAAGCCTTCTTACTACCTCCCCTTACCCATGACAGACATTTCTACTCCTATTCAGAGATCTACATGCCTCCAAATGAAGTGTGTCTTCAATACCCTTTTGGGAAAGGACGTGGTAGAAGGCCACAGAAACATCCATTCAACATAAAAATTGATGATGAGTCCTTACACACAATAAATGTGCTAATCCAACATCCAATAAAGAATTAAAGAAAATAACTTCTTGCTTGGATTTTTTTCTTTTCAGGTGTGAGAGCAATTTGTTGGGGTGACAGAGGAGTTCACACTATAAAATCCACACAAGCTATGACAACAAAAGCCAAAACAAGAGTATTCCAGCTGATCTTCAGTGGTAGCATTTAAACAAAGCCAGTTCTCTCACAGATAGAAAGTGTGACAAATTACTGCAATACAAGATACAGTGAGACATAAAAGCCGTTTCATTAGTAAAGTGTGAAGGATTAAGCCCAGTTTGTGCAGGGACTCGGTCCTTGGCAATTTTCTTGAAGATACTCCCACAGCCTTGAAGACTGAGCGTCACCTGGACTGCAGAGCAATGCAGTACATCTGCACTCCTCCCACTAGGAAAGGGCCACAAGTGCCAACACACTTGGAACACTCCCCAAGTCACTTCAACAGCAAACTACTTCTGAAATATACACATCCTAGTTAACCTTATCCCTTAACTCACTGAGTCAACAGACACTGAAGTTTAGTGACTCAAGGTAGTTCCACTGACCCTCACCTTTCCCAAAAGAGACAGATATTCCTCAGGAATAAGACAGAGGTTTCTAAGGCTAACCTGTGGGACCTAGCAACTTCATCTTTACGAGCCTAGGCAAAAAAGTTTAATGCATTGCTTTTGGTCAACAGACACTTCTATTTCAACACTGAAGACCAAAGCGACTCAAACTTGTTAGGTCAGCTCCAGAGATTGCAGAAGAAAGGCAGAACACAGCAAGAAAGAAGTGTCTGTATAACTAAAATACTGACACCACCCTGCAGTTCAATTACCACCATGAATTAAACTATAAACTTCTTTTTAGAGCCTCTGCTTGACAAGTACACGCAAATATGCAAAATTAAACTTGGGATGAAAATAAGTTACAGCAGATACACAGGTCATCTCCACAGCCACAGGAAATCAAATCCTGATCTTCATCTGCTTTGTTTCCACTTTTCACAAATATCTCCCAGCTCTTGATCAGGCTTCTGGGAGGGTCTTCTACCTTATGAGAATTATTTTGAAGAAGTAAGGAGACACATGTGGTCTTTTCAGAATATACACTGCAGAACTTCCTCCTGCTGCAAAGCAATTCACTCAGCAAAATAAGTCAAGGAAAATCCCAGCCATTTTTATCATTTTCATAAACAGGAACTTGTTACAACCACCTGCAGATGCAACAACCTCACTAGTTTCCAATTCACTTCCCTAAACGAAAACTTGAAGGTCTCTTTCTGAGCAAGATCCTATAAAAAGAGCCGAGTTGAGATCTACCTACTCTTCCCCCATCTATCATGTGTTCTCACATTTGGAAGTCATGTTATTTCCCTTCTCCAAAAGCACCTCCCTGTTCATACCATCAGAGTCATTCCCATTCGAGACTGGAAGCAGTCTTGTCCCACACAATTAAATCCTCGGTGAAGCCTTAACACATCTTTCAAAACAATTCTAAGACTCAAACTCCTATGCTGTGCACAAGGATTGCCTTCCTACCTGAATTATCAGTTTATACATCCTTAAGGTAGCCCATATGCTTCATTCACCCACTCTGCAATGGCCCTTCTCACTGCATCAAAATAAAGTTGCTAATTCCCTGCTTCTTCACAGGAATAATAATATAGCTAACAAACATTGGTTAGCTGAGGGGTAGGAATCCATATCATTGTGGTGATTTTAAGACAACTTTTGGATGACAACAGTTTTGTAAGTCCAAAATGGTCAGAGCTCAACTGTCCCAAACCATCAGAGCATCCTGGCTTTACATTCCTTTCCCCCCCACAAAGACTTGAGAAGCTCATTTAATGCCATCTGGCACTACTTCCAGCAGTCGCTGAAGATTCACTAGTAGGAGATCTGGAGCTCAAGAAAATGGTAAATCCTGTTAATGAGCATATGATAGCAACCCAATGATACTTTGATACTTTACACGACAAGCCTGTCCAGCA
Organism: Oreocharis arfaki; assembly: GCA_013398015.1. NCBI lineage: Eukaryota > Metazoa > Chordata > Aves > Passeriformes > Paramythiidae > Oreocharis > Oreocharis arfaki. The sequence goes on from VZRR01003151.1 coordinate 358,785, forward strand.
CCCAGAGCCCCTGCCAAAGGACAGCAGCATCTGTATTACAGTCTGTATAGGAAAGCTACAGCAAGTATAGAAAACCACACAAAAGTAAACACTTAGCAGCTCAGCTTTTCTACACTGAAGACATTAATTCTGATCTTTTCTCCCTTCCTCACACACCACCTCTCACCTTGTCACCCATAATCTCCCTACAACCCTCTGGAATTAGTATCTTCTGCAGAAAATATAGGAGGACGGGCATCACTATCCTTACAGGACTACTTAACCCATATTAAATAGTTAATCTCTCAATTTCATTTACAAAGCCCAGTTGCTAAGTAGGGCAGTGGAAGAGAGGTTGTGCGACTTGACACCTGGCCACTAAGACACTAAATAAAATTACGGAGTTCCCTCAGGACACAGAACCCCAACACCAATACCAGAATTACAGCTCTTCATAAAGCATCACTCCAACCATCACTTTCTGTGATGAACCTGAATTTTTAATCATCTAAATCCTTCATATCTTGACATAAAACTTATTGTAAGGCACTGGGAAGTTTTTACCCTTCATTCTTCGTATCTTAAAATGCTACTCATCCAATTTGAAATGCACCCAGCCAGTTAAACTCTGAACTGTTATTTACAGCTTGTAAAATAGGAAGAAAAATGAGCAGGCATGTATCTTCCCAGGAAATTATAACTTTTTTTCCTCTTATATGTGTGACATGCAGGTAGGTGTGAAATTGTGTGGAATTCTACTGGCTTCTGTCTCCACTACACTTTCTTAAGTAGTAATACTAGCACCAATATCCAAACACAGACCCTTTACAATCCTTTGTAACACTGGTAGATTACTCCTACCTCACTTTAATCCTGCCTATTCCAGATAGCACTTATATTTATATATATGTATATACACACAGAAACACAGAGACACGGCATGCTTTTAATTACATGAGCTATGCTTTTTTTAAGCTCAAGCTTCTGGTAACAGATATGGTCTGTATAGGATAGTCCAGACAGAGCCTACAGATTAAAGAGTGTTGACAGCTACCAAACATAGGACAGACATCAATAAACAAGATGATTTTTTAAAACATACAAGAAAACATGATAGAATACGTGATATCAAGACCAATTATCTATTTGAACAACAGTTTAGACTCCCCTGAGTCTTTAATGAATGCTGCTTACATCAGCATTTCTCGGACATATATGCAAGAGTATCTAGATATATTGAAAGAGCAGCCCACTGTTTCTCACTTGGAGGGTAAGCTACAAAGCCATTAGAAGTGAAATCTGGAATTATTTTCCAGAAGTAATGCTACCTCCTTTTAACAAACACTGCATCATCAGAATTGTACTCACAAACACCTGCACCAGCAATACTCAGTAATGGCCAGGAGCCAAGAGACTGCCTAGTACAAAACCTGCTGATCTTTACTTGAAAGTACTTCTTACCATGTCCGAAAAAACCATGGGAAACCCACTTAGTTTGAGATATTAACACCTGCTGTTGATCTGCCAAGTTCAATGCTGGACAGAGATACTAGTGATAAACAAGTATCTCTTGTTTATCACTATCACATGACTAAATCCTTTCACCATTCTGCTACCTGGTGTCTCCAAGCAGGGACTGACAGTTGAAATGAAATTGTCAGGACGAAACATGACTAGCTCATTGTTTTCCAATAGATGTTTTGCCTCAACATTGTTTCATGCCTTAACTAGCTAATGTCAGTCCAGAATACATCATAAATGTGAGATAAAGCCAACAGCCATCTTTAATAAAACATGATGCGAACTACTAGACAGCTCAAAAAGTTGCTGTCAGATATTTGGGACCTCAGCAACAGCCCTTAAACTCTCCAAAAGTTGTCCCCGTCTACAGCACGGCATTACCCTGGTGCCTTGCCACTTAAGCACACCATCATCTGAACCTCTTCAGAAGGTTGTGGAGATGGCCCCACTGATACTGGTGCTTGGCCAGCTCTGGGAATACCATTTATGTATATCTCATCCTGGCTTAATCCTGGCAGAAGTAGGCAGTGACAAGTGTGCGTCCACTTTGTCCGGTGTCCGATTCCCTCCCTTCTTCCCAAGCCCCTGCTCCATAAGGCACTCTTTCCACTGTCTTCCTGGATAAAAGGCAAGAGGTCATGAGGAAAAAAAATGGCCGAAAGAGCAGTATTATGCAATAAGAGAAGAAATGCAATAATAACTCATCCTCTCCTGGAGATTTCCCATCACCCTTATGCTTTGCAAGCTGGATTAGAGCAAGCGTGACAGCCAGCCGGCTCAAAGGCCCACTCAAGTGCCCTGCGGGCAGGCTCCTCAGCCCCGGGCCTTCTCTGGGGAAACAAAAAGGGATGCTCACAGTCCAGGTGCTTTTTCTTGGGCCCCATCACTTCATGCGTGGTGGCTTTGCAGACGGCTCTGGCTACGGCCGATCCCGTAACGCTGTACTGAGCAGCTGCGATGCGATCTGTCAGCGTCTGACCCGACATCTTCGAACGGCGTGCTGGCTGCTGCCTGCTCTGCAGGGGCGAAAGACACGGGAGGGGAGGGGGAGATGCCGGGTTTGTGGCCGGGGGGAGGCACGGCGAGGACGCGCACAGGCAGGGGCACACGCACACGGGCACTCACACAGACCCGCCACACGCACAATGGTCCCTCGGGCAGCCCGGCCCCTCCCGAGGCGCAGCCCCCCCCGCTCCGTTGTGTAAGCCTCTGCCTCGCTAGAAGCCGCCTGGGGCAGAAAGAAGGGCATTTTAGGCGTTACGAGGAACGGATGAAGGGGAAATAATGCCAGCAGCTGAAGGAGGCTGCACACAAACACGGTGCGAGCCCCCGGGATGGGGGGAAGGCAGCCCTCCCGCACCTG
>VZRR01003151.1:361832-382598 GCA_013398015.1 Oreocharis arfaki
CCCCCCGGCCCCGGTAGCCCCAGGTGCCGGGCGGGCTGTCCCCTCCCGCCGCCGCCGCCGGGGATGCGCTGGGCGTCCACGCCCAGGAGCCAACGCTGCTATTTCCAGCCGGCGGCTTAATCCTCCCGCAGCCTAATCCCCGCGCTACTGCCGCAGCAGCGCCGCCCCCTACCCCGGTGCAGAGGGCGGGACGGAGCGGAGCCGAGCGGCGCTGCCGCTGCCGCCGCAGATCGGTGGCCCGGCGCAGTCAGGTGACCCCGATCCCCCACCCGCATCCCCCTTCCCGGAGGTGGCGGCGGGGACGGCCGGCCGGAGCTGCTCCCACGCGGGGGCTGTCCCGGTGTGGATCCGCGGCTTGGGGGAGCCGAAGCCACCGATGCTTCCTCCGTCTGCATCATGGTCCTGTCGTGAACGCTTAAAATAGTGCCTTGAGGGATCCCAAAACTGCACATAGACTAGATTTCTCCAGAATTTTTTTGTGATGTTATTGCTATCAAAAACATCTGAAATATGTCAACAGAAGGGTTTTCTTTCTGTTATCTAAGATACCCTAGAGGTCTTGGTTACAACCCTGCTACACTCGGGAGGATATATTGCTACAATTTTATTGTGTAATTGGAGCCTACCGGAGTGATCCGTGGAGTATTGGGAAATGTGGCGTACATATATTACCATAAATTGGCCGAACTTAGTTTTGGAGTAAAGTGCTTTAAGTGGGTGGGGTCTAAACGAAATGGCACTGGTAGCAATTACTTCGAGCTGCCGGTAGAAAAAAATTCTGAAGACAGTGTCAATGCATGTTATTAATTAGCAGGAGAAAACATTATGTACAGTCAGTATTGAAGAGTTGTGCACACCAAGTGATAATTGGGTTGTGTTGCATGCAAAGTCATATGGCACCATTTTCATTTGTTATACGAGGAGCTGAACGCTGTCAAGAGATTGTGGTCTGTGACAGTATGAAACAGCAGCTTTTTACTACTCTTTTTTTTTTCTTTTTTTTTTTCCTTAACAACACAGAGATTCAAAAATCCTAGGTAGCTGGAAAGCTTGGGAATGCTGTTACAATGATGCTCAAAAGTTCACGTTATCTTTTCTGTGGGAAATCTCTTCCCAAATAGCTGTAAAATGTGGTGCCTTGGATGACTGAAGAAAGGTGTTCGGATTTTCATGTTTTCGGTATTGGTTAAATCTCCTTCATTTTTGCAGAGCAGATGGAGATTTTTGGATTTCAAGATTCAAAGTTTTTCTGAAATGCAGTGTTTGAATATAGAGAGGGATTTAGTCGGAAAAAAAAAAAAAGATGTAAAGTGTATATCGCTGTTAGCAATCAGCATTAGGAGTCCGCAAACTTTGGATGTTCTTGTAAGAGAGACACGCACATTCCAATAGTGAGGATGTGTCCGTGCTTCTCAGCTCTATTCAGTAATGAGTAGCAAATAAATAAACTCTGGAGGGACAGAGAAAGATAATACTGTGGTCTTTAGCGTTACTATAGTCCACTGTTCAGGTACGGACAAATTTTAGTAGTATTTAGAAATTGTTTCTGTTACCACAGAAATGTTAACTTCAGTGCCTAGGAATTTGTCATTAATGGAGTGATTTGTGGCAGCTAGAAGCATGTCTTAGCAGAGGTACACAAACAATTTTTCCTCTGTATTCACAATCAGTTTTTGGGGTCGTACTCCCAATTGATTTCAGAGGAAAGAAACAGTTGGGGTCTACCGATATTTCATGTTCTATTACTGACATTAAGAATGACTCTGAACTTTTCTTGGTGATACTGACAGGAGTTTAGAATGGCTTGACTTTAAAAGAGAAACTTCCTTTTTAACTGGTATGTTATAGAAGACAAAAAACAACTGCACAAATTGTTTTGGAATTTGTTGGCTCTACACAGCAGAAATTTAGAATGGTTTTATTTCCTGTAAGCACGATAGTTTTCAACTTTATGCTGGACAAAGTATTTAATTAATGATGCAACTTTTATCAATGTCTAGTGTACATCTTCAGTCTGGATACTTTCTGAACTAGTCTGTATTGTTATCAACAGTTACTGTCACTGAGATTCTCATCTGTGTCACCAAAAATTGTGATTGTTAATACTCAGCTAATTTTATATCTTCACATTGTCAAAATATTGAAGCTAAAGATAAGCCAGATAATCTGTACTATTGCCTTAAAATTTACGCAGTGCAAACGGAATTTAAATGCGAGTAATAAAGAGACCCTCCAGTATTCTGGTTATAAGGCAGCAAGTCATGATCTCAAGCACCCAAAGGAACAAATCACCAGAATGCAATTACTGAAGCCCTTTAAGATTTTAATTTATCTGCCACTACTTGCATATTCTTCAACAAGTAGTGAATGTAATGAATAAAAACCACTGTGAAAACTTTTCTTATTTGCATCTATATCGCAGTTGGTCAGTACTGCTCTGCATAAGACTCCCCCGTTTCTTCTTGAAGTCAATGGGTGGACTTCCATTGACTGCATACAAAGATTTTGTTGAGCGAAACCAGGACCACTTGACGTGACAGTTTCTTGAGGTATTTCAGGCAAACCTCATTTTTGACAAACACATTATCTGAATTTTTGATGCATGATTATCTTAATAAAAACGTAACGTGCTTCCAGAAGGTAAGATAAGACAACATTAGTACTCTTTAAATTCAGAGCAAGGGGATGTGATCTACTGAAGCTGTATTGCTTTTGGATTTACAACCAACCACCATCCCCCCAAAAATAACCTAACCCCACAAAACAGGAGTTCATGTTTATACTGAAAGCCACAAGTGGAAGTAGGAACCATCTTGAATAAGGATGCACCGTGGAGGGAGCTGCCCTGGACTTAATAGATGGGGAGTTGGGGTTACAATTTCACAGGATAGCTTTAGATGAAGTACCAAGAAGTTGCCTAGTGTGCTGGCTCTGTGAAACCCAGGTTCACAGCTTGGCTGGTGGGATGCACTGAAGGTCTAGATGAGGGCCAAATAAGCAGCTGGAAAGGGTTCTTGCTGTGAAAAATACCACCGAATCAGTGATTTTTTCTTGACTGTAACTGTGCTTTCAACTTCATAATAAAAACCTTAAAGAAGAAGGGATATATTAATGACAAACTGAATAGCCATTTTGAGACACAAAGATAATTCTTAACTGAATTTGAAGTGAGAAAAATAGAGTTGGTCTGTGTTAATCTCACGTTCAAGCACACATATGGGCGGAAGGAGGTATGTCTAAGGGCTGATTCATCACACCTCACACCTGAATTCTGCACCAGATATGTCCATGTCTTGGGTGATGTAAAGCATGTAGATTCTCTTTTCATGCACTAAGGTGCACTTAAAAGCTGGGGGTTTCTCACCATAATTCGACTTTTTTTCCATTTGTTTCCCGGTTTTTCTTGTCTAGTCTTCCAGTTCTTCAGTCAGTTTTGATGCCCTTTCCTCCTGCCTCCACATGCCAGGCAGAGGTTTGGACCCCACCCTGTCTGTGCCTGAGCCTGCATCAGTGCTGTTGTTCGGCTTCTCTCTCTTACTCTTAGGGCCGGTGGTACAAACAGCTCCTGGAGAGGCTGGCTGTAACCATAGCAATAGCAGCAGTCCTGAACAGATCTGTTTAGCTCTGGGGAGGGGGAAAAAAAGACTTTTCAAAGGAGAAGCATCCTCCTGACTTTGTATCAGGCTAATGGAGCCAGGTAGTTTGCATTATGCTCCCTCTACAGCGCATGCAGAAGAAGTTGCAAAACAACAGTAGGTACTCAAATCATGCATTAGTCAGGAGTTTCTGTGCTTCTGCTGTTAAATATAACCTCTTTGCTTGGTCTTGTGTGGGTTCTGTCCACCACAGTTCATTCAGCCTCTGTACTCACCCTCCTTTAATGGCAATTGTTCCAGTAGTTCCTTTGGTTGCTGTGATATAAAGCAGCAATGAGAAATTAAAGCAGGTTGTCGATTTTCCAGTCAGAATGATGGTCTGAGAAGGATGAAGCCTGAATGTGTTTGTACATCCCAGGTAGAAGATTCATTAAATTTTGGAGAACCACTTGAGCTACTGGATCTAAGAGAATAGCAATGCACACTGGTAAGGGTACAGGCTTGGAAGAGCGAGTATATACTCTACATCCCATAAAAAACGCCTTTTTTGTGTCTTTGAAGAATTTTGAAAATTAAAAAGTTGATTTAGATAAGAGAGAGAATTAATAGGAGAGAAAAGTTACCCAAAGAATAGCTAACGAGCTCTCTTGCTGCTCGTTAAGCCATGTCAAAGTGAGGTCATGTTCTGCAGAATATGGATTGACTGCATATTACAGAGTTGATGGTTACAGAAAGGTTGTAATTGGCATGTTCTGTACAGAGGAAAAAGGTGTGTTCCTTCCCCTTATACAGCATGCTGGTTCCCACAAGGACAATCTTAAAATCTGTATTGTCTTAGAGACCTCTTTTGACTGATGTATTCCAAAAAGACATCATCCACATCACAAGGATAGCTTTTGCTGCTGGAGTAGCTTTTGGCTTATGTCTGGCAAAAACACTGAGCTTAATAGACCAGAAAGGAGGAGAGATGAACACATGTATCAGAAATGGAGCAAAAGTCCTGTAATCACAAAAGTCAGTACCTGTGAAAGTCCTCACTATTTAGTATTGATTTTGGTCATTATTTTTGTAATCCTGGTAGAGCCTCCAGTGCAAAAGTCTGGAGATATGAAGTATATTGCACTTCCACACAACAGATTCAGACTAGGCTTAAATTTGTCTTTTTTTTTTTCCTAACCTTTTCTTTTACTCTGAGCAGTAATCTTTTACAGATTTATTTAAACAAGTCTGCGTACCAAAAGCTGCCTGACTTACTGCTTCTATAGGCAATATGTATTCTAATGTATTCAACGTGGAAATAACAGCTTTCTATTGATACTAGACAGAGGTGAGTATTAATCTGCAAGTCAACTTCAATACAAATGCTTTGTATTCCATTGAAGCTGTTGATACTGGAAAGGGGAACATTTATCAAAAAATTTAGGTGAAGTCATACTGAACTTCACAGACATCATGAGACAGATTTGCAGGCATATACAGAAACAGGTAATTTACTACTAATTGACATTTAAAATTTATTACTCATTGACTAATTGACAGTCCTGTCTTTGAATACAAAGTAACTCTGAAGGCATTGATCCCAACTGCATCATTTCCTCAGAGAGGGAAGGATGCTGCCTGAAATAAAATCTGGTTTTCATGTACCATAGAAATTTTCATCCATGGAAAGACAACAGACTTTTAAGCTACCTTGACTTTGGGGACATTCAATTTTTCTCTTCCAGCAAAACCAACTGGTTTTTGTAAAGGTGTATTATTTTGTTATTCATACTGACGAAGTGGCTACATTTTGCTGTAAATGGTGGATTGTTGTATTAATAATAGCAATAATTTTACAGCTGTAATAATTGTATTTTAGTATAATAGCAGTTGCATCCTGGCTATGACCATCATGTATACAACCAGGGATGCTTCACGGACTCCTATCTGCTCTGCCAGTGGAAGCCTTAAATGCTGTCTCTTACATTGAGCACAAGAGGTACAAACTGTGCCTGAGAAGCAGCTAGCAAGGGAGAAAGCCTCTTCCAAAAAGAAAAGGTTCTCAAGAGAAGGAAATTCCATTTCTTTGCTCTGCTAAATCAGTAAAGGCTGCCATCCTGAAGCCTAAGCCTGGTCTCTTACTTGCTTCTCTGGCTCCTGGCAAATCCTCAGCTTCTGCAAAAGAGTGGCTGCTTTTAAACAGTTACTTTAACATGCCGAGTTCTCTTTTGCAAATTATGTGCATTTACAGCACTTTTTTTATTTTACATGTTGTCCCGTAACTGCAGGAGCTGATGGACAGAGAGTGATAGGCAAAAGCTGTTAAGACAGTGGGCCTTCAACAGGTCTGGGGAGGGTGACCCACCTTCTCTTTAAGAGCTCTACCAGGTGATGTGAACTGTTTATTGGAGCTTTCTGACATCCTAGAAGCAGGTTTTAACCAAAGAAGAACTTGGTGTGTCATAGAAAGGAGCCGATCTAAAATAAGGAGGCTGTAAGAATTCAGTATAATGATAATTATTTTCCTTCTGGTCCGTAGAAGTGTGGTACCATCCAAAGTTCAGGAATGAGCTTTCAAGCATGCACTGCCTGCCCCGTCTGCTGCTGCTTTAGGCTCAGAAATTCTCAGCTGTATAGTAAAGTGACAGTCAAAGTCTTCTGGGAAATTTCTGAAGTTGTAATTTCAGTGACAGATTTGTTCAGCAGAAGTTCAATAGATGGCAGATTAATGTCAAATAAGAGTACAACTTTCAATCCTGAGGGTAAAATAAATTTTAAGCAAAAAAAGATAAGCATTTATTTAATAAGAAAGGGAGATTATGGATTTTGATACCTCATGACCAAATAAGACCTCTGTTCACTCAAAAAAAAAGCTGGTTTAAGCAACTAGATATATGAATGTGTGCTAAAACTTATATATGCAAATATGTATATCATAGTGATTTTTTCCTGTTTTTAGCAATACTTAATCCCTAATCTTTTATTTGTTTGGTATTTTCAGTGCACATCATAATTTAGCTAAGGGCTGTGAGCCTAAAACTCAGTCTGCTAATGTAAGATCAAATTCTTCAGCTATTATGCTTTTGAAGTGGTAGTGTGACTGGTACAGCTTAGTGAGTTCTCACTTCCTACTCTTCCAGGCTTGAAGTTGCTCTTTAGCTGAATCTGTACACCCACAGAAGGACACTTTTGATTGCACTGGCCTCCAGTGGCAACCTAAGAACCATTTTGGTGGTGGGATGTAGTCAATCAACCCTTCACTCCTTCTTTTCGACTTTATGACTCTCACATTTGATTGGTCCTGCTTGCACAATACTGACTGTGTCACAAGTATGTAAAAGACTAGGTTCTTCTGATTTTGGATTGCTTGATAAACTAGGATCATTAACAACTCTTTAATGCAGTCAAGTGCATATATCTAGAAGAAAATCCTATAAGATTACTTGCTGGAAAGCTTTTACTCTGAAAAAGGATTAGGGGTCATTGCAGGCAAACAACATATTTGAACTTTCAGTGTGATGCTGTGTGGAGAGACCTTGTCAGACTTAAGACTTTGTAATCAGATACTCCCAATGGCACTGGGGTGTTATTTCCATTTCTATATATGACTGGAATAACACTGGCACTACAAGACTGCTTAAACTCCTATTTTCATGTCCTCTTTATGGAATTTTGAGAAATTGCATTAGAGTATTAGAAGGCTCTTTCTATCCTCCTCATAATGAGACCCTGCTTTCTTGCCCATGGGGTGTTCCTCATTTCTTTCCTTGTATCTTCTTCTTGTGCAAAGATTTTCATGTTTCATCAAAACTGCTTGTACTTGAAGAGAAATCCAGAAAAGCCATCCTCAACTTGAAAATTTGGGCTGTAAAAAAGCAGGATCATTGATGTGGCACTGAGAAGATGAGCTCATTTTATCCTTAAGACCATGGTAGGAATGTTTCCTCACATGCTACGCAGTTAGGTGACACACAAGAAAACATAATTTCTACAGAAGGTGCAGCACCTGACCTTAGTGAACTAAATTACTACTTAAAGAATATGCATCAAAGTTAATTTCTTCTTGAGTTTAGTGCAATTAGGTAAGCACATTGTGGAGTGCTCAAAATATGAAAAAAATACTAATTACAATAAGGAGTGCTTAAGCATCAACCTTAACAAAGCCAGACTGTGTTTATCCTGCTGCTGTGGAATAGTCAGTGTAGTAGGAAAACAATTACCTGCTAATTACTTTGAGTTCAGAAAAGAGACAAATATTTCCTGATGCCACATTGAGTTTATCCTGTGAGAAGAATAAGCCAAGTATTATTGCCATTTTTCGATCTTTATTTAGCTATCTGATGAGACAGTTCTCTAGAAGTGCTGAGTGCCAGCACTCTCCTTGAGAGTGATGGTCCTATGGGTATCTCACAGCTCTGGAAAGTGTTGTTTTCTAAAGATCCAAAGATTGACAGAAGCAAGTTATTGACCCTACCTCCGATTAGAAATTACATGTGTGAGAGCTAATAATGTGCTAAATTTGGGGTGACGTAGCGAATGCAAGGCTATGACTAGAAACATGCAACGCTCTTTTAGCATGCACACTTGTATATGTAGCCTGCATGGTTTGATCAAGAAATGCTGCTTCTAGTGGACAGAATGGGGAAAATGATCTCCAGAAGTAACTGTGATAAAGGAAGTGATAATCCAGTACTCCTAGAGTGGGGCCACATAAACAGAAGCATAGCAGAGCCTTCAAGAGCAGGAGGTTAAAGATGTCTGCAAATTTTTATGCTTGAAAGAGAGAAACAGCCTCTAGAAGCAAACATGGATTGAGATCAATGCACAGACAGACGTTGCCTAACTGATCATATCTACTGGGCTAATTATTTATATCTCTGTGTATACAGTTAAGTGCCTATGTGGAAAATTTCAGTCTAAAATAATAACTGGTCTACATCTAGCAAGAGCCTCATTTCTACGTGTTGTTAATAGAAAAATTATGGCCGTTACTGAATAATATTTCTTGTTGGCAGTTTTCCTTCACAACGTAATTTGCTTTAGCCTCCACTTCTATGGTGTCTTCCATTCAAAGAACTCCAAGTACTTCACAAATGCTAATTTAACCTCCCAGCTTCTCTGTATGGAGCGTAAGTGTTATTACCCCCAGGGACTGCCTTCTCTTTGTGTCAAGGAAGTGGTGCTGGTGGTGCTACAGACCTTCCATAATAAGCTGTTTGCAGCACCAGACACCTAAGGAGCAGAACCAATAACAGACTATCTTTGTTCAACATGAAACAATTCTGATAATAAATCTCTAGGCACCAAGTCTAAAAGGGGTCAGGAAAATGCAGCTGAATGAAATAAATTTTAAAGAAGATGCAGCAAGGGTGTGATATAGAAAACCTGTATATTGTGTTATGCTCCATTTGTATTTTGGTGTACAAACATTATTGATAAGCACATGGACAAGCATACATGTGGCTTTCAGGTGTAAATTACAGTCAGTAAGTCTTACTGCTGTACTTTGCAATTGAGAGTACGGAAGTTCATCCTTTTGCACCTTTTTTTCTTTTTTTTTGCATTTACGGTGTCAGACTTGGCAGATCAGGGCAGAACACTCAGTATTTGTGGGTGTTTCATCTTGATGAGTGTGAGTGGGACTACTGTAGAGGGAGGCTAGCTCACTGCATAATGCTAACATACTTAAATTTACATTTCTTTTCAAATAACTGATCATATGCATTTATGTCCCTTTAGTAAGCATTCATAGAATAAACAGATTTTTCTCTCTAACATGAAGACACTGGTTTTTACTTTCACAGAGTTACACTGGCTTATAAAGCTATTTGATAACTACTCATGAAAAGACAGAATGTGCATACATTTCATTTAGACCATGTGTACATGTTATGTACATTAATAGTAGAGTCATCATTAAATAAATTAATTTTTCAGTGGGGTGAACTGGTCTTTCTCTCTCCATACTGACACTGGAGAATTCACTGAATCCGTTATGAAGGTTTCATATCCAGAATGCTTGATAGTCATTCTAATTACCAATATTGACTTTGAAACAGATGTAATGAAGTGGAATAACTCATTTACATTACATCTTGTCAACATCATTATTAATTTAAACCATTGATTTTTGAAGATTAAAAGTAGTTTTTGAGGATCTGCATTGGCAAACAAATAACTGAGCAGAATAATGGAGCTGCCAATGCCCTTTCATGCCACTCCTGCCCCATAAATTATCTGGAAACCTACCAGGATCATCCCACAAGTATTTTTAGTGGAATAAAAACAACATATGGATAGCATGCTGTCTCTTTCCAGCCCCTCAGCAGAAAAGATGGCTGATCTCAACCATGAACAACCGTAACGGGGATGCTGCAGCCCTTCATCATGGCTTTTCTAACCTGTGTCAGCCAGAGAGAATTTTAGTGGTCACTGCAATGCATCAAATAGACTCTAGCTCAGCTGTAGTGTTGAAGTTAGGCCAAAATTATGTGGCAAACCTTTATTTAAAATGCCAGAGCAGTTTGTAGAGTTAATTCAAACTTCAGAGATTAGCTCAATGTTTAGACTTTTTGGATGATACAAGGCAATGCAGTAATGTCCCTGCTGGTTTTTGGTGTCTTGGTTCTTCGCTGCACTCAGAAATCCTTGAAATGTTATTGAACTGCCTCGAAAAAAAGTCTGAAGGGAAGAAAAAGGTTTCTTCTGTATCACCGCGCACAAACTGGGAAAGACAAAATCAGAGCTCTTCGAACTTTCTTTTCCATTGTGCAGTGGCAGAAAAGGATAATGAGGTAACACATTTTTTCCCAAATGAATCGGATGCAGCCAGCTTTGCCCCATGCATCCCTCACACACTTGCCTTCTCTGCACTAGTTACTCTGGAGGGTAATGTCTGATTGCATTGTTTTACAATTCAGCTGCGTTCTGGTTCACTCTTCATGTAGAAATTTTTCATATAGATGCTTTTTGAGAGCATAGAATATAGGAGAGTATATAGAAGTATTGAATATAAATTGTTAACATTTGATAGGTTTTCCTTATGTGTTTGATGCAGATGTAAAAGAAGAACTTGGATCTTACAGGCTTCATTACAGCAAGTGTAAGACCTTGCACAAAGGCTCTGTAAGAATGACAGGATTTTTCTGAGACAGAGTGGGGTTAAGAAAGGCAGAACTCTCCAGGAAAATCAAGCACAAATGCAGGAATCCAAATGAACTGGATACAGTAATGTTGCGGGGAGAGGGGTTTATTACTGTTTTGTCATTTGCATTGCTTGGGGTTTATGGAAATTTTCAGAAATGTCTCTATTCACAGGTCTGGAAGTCAGGTTTCATTATAACCTTTGCTGTCAATCCTGACACACAAAGCTGTGAACAAATAAAATTTCCCTCTGAAACTCACTGAGCCATCTTTAATTTTGGCACTGGATTTTCTGATTTTGAACAATTGGATGAGGTGGATTCTTCATGATCTCTCAGCACTGTGAGTCTGTAAACTTGATTCTGGCTCATGTTCAATTCACAGCAACCATAAATTCTTTAAGTCTTTTACAGGAAAATTACGTAGTGCATTATATGTGCACTGTTCAAGTGCATATGCATCTTCAGATTGTGGTTTGGGTTTTTTAAGCAAGGGTAACTAAACTTTGTTTCTCCATGCAACATAGATAGCAAATAAAGAATTAGGTAATACTTCTGAGTGGATTTAGATACATTTCAGCGTGGGTCATTATATTTCTGTTTTCCCAAAAGGACAAGACTAAATAAGATAAGGTTCATAGCAAAGAAAATAAAATAGGTTTTTCTTAAAACAATAACATAAACTGCAGTCAACCTGCTTCAAGCACCCACTTAAAACAATAATGAAAACTGCAGTGAATCTGCTTTAAGCACCCACTCAAGGAACAAGTGAAAAACCAGTTACTTAACATTTGAAGATCTAAAAATTATGTGTTGACACATACTCAGCTTGAAATCAACTGAAGATGCTTTGGAGATAGTATTTTAAGAAGAGGTTTCCCAAATAGGTAATACTGTGATGCTTTTAACAGTACCTAACATGTAAGTACTGTCCTGAAATAGTAAAAAAGGTGAAATATTCGTAGAAAAATAATTGCTGGGGAAAAAAAAGGGTAAAAAATTGTCCCATTACAACTGGTGAAACATGAGATCATTGCAGAAGCATTGCTCTCCAGTTCTTACACAGAAGGGTGAAGTCCTTGTCTTTGGCTGTATTTCCTATATTCTATAACCTGCTTCAAAGCTACGTGTGGTTTTAGTTCTCATTAACATACGTGTCACTGTTACGACAGAGAACATTGTGCAGGCAATGCCAAAAGTGTGAAGAGATGGAGATCTACATCTAGGAATGCAATTCATTTGTTGAAATTTGGGCACTGAGCTAAGCTCTTTATCTGCTTTCTAGCCAAGAAGTGGCAATTCTGAGCTACACTCCATCTTAACGTAAAATAGATGTCTTCATAAAGATCAGAGGAATCCTGGAGATATTTCTCCCCTGACAATAAAGGAAAGCCAGATAATGAGTTCACACACAAGTATCCACGGAGTGGGCACCTAAAATGACCTAAGATGAGTGTTAGTCCTAGCTTCACCAATTGAATTTAAATTCTGTGGCCTTTACTTCCCCATTAACACCGTTGTTTTCCCTAAAAGAATCCTGCAAAGCAGACGCAGTGGGAGAGGACGCTTGAAAAGTATTAGCTCTGCAAAACATGTAATGTATAGGAATCTGTACAGTGTTTTTTTATCCATCTACCAGGGATTTCAGGAGTGTCAGTAATTCCTTATGGCTGACAGTTTCAAAGGTTGCTCAAGTGCAGGATGAACACCTGGTCTTCAGCAATAATAAAGGCTCCAGGCTGTATCAAAGGTCAAAAAATCTGAGACCTTCTGAGCTGCTGAAAATACTTCAGAACATCCTCCTTTTATGAGGAAAAAAAGATTTTATGGAGAGTGAATTCCAAGCTCTCCAAAATCCTGAGTAAATAGGCTTTAATATTCTTCCTTGAAACTGAGTGGGAGAGGTGGGGAAAGACAAGGGAAAGGAAATTCCTTCTGTTTTGTAGACGCAGATGGAGAAGGAACAGGACATCTGCTCCTCCAGCGGGCTGCAGTAGTGGCTGCTTCCATGGAAGAGACCATCAGGAGGGTTTCTGACCTATTTGTGCCACGTGCTTTTATCTCCTGCTACTTACATGACCCAGTAATACTAGAGCAGAGGAAGTGGTGATGTACTGCCTGCATACCTGTTTCGGGGACTTGCCACTCACACAGCTCCGTGTCACACAGGCTAATGCCCCCCTCTCAGTGCAACTCTGCAGGATGGGTGAAAGAGTTCTACCTTAATATCACCATCCCATTCCCTCAGCAAGTGGACTTCAACATGACAGGTTTTGCTAGAAATACAACCCTAAGATCTTCATCCAGCGTAAATCAGGGCTGTTTTACCTCAGGAGAAGAAACTGTCTGCAAAATTTAAGGAAGACACTCTGCACTGTTGTACTCAGTTTGGTGACACTTAGGCCCAGTGGCAGCTCTGTGCCTGTCAGCTGGCAAGGCTGGCAGAAGAGACACAGTGAGTATGTGTGCATGAGCATAAATGTGCAGACAAGCACATGTAACGTGGTGGAAATTTTAGGGGTCACGATTGTGCAAACCAAGAAGGCACCACAAAACCTGGGAAGTATATGAAGGTGTGCTCACACCGTAGCCCTCGGTGCTTTTTCTTAGCTTAGATAAATGGGAAAAAAAAATCTTTCCTTGGCGTAAAATAGAGGTAATTTTCCTATATCTAGGCACCAGAGAAGCAACTGGTAGGAAAGATGCAGGTCATTGTTTGTATCTACTGACAAGTCCCTCCTTGTGGAACGTGAGCACTGATTATAGGGCTAAAAAGGTAATAAGCTATTCTTTGACATGAATAAAAGTTTTAGAATTTGAATCTAAGAGAGCATCCTGAATATGTTTAGATTTCCCTTCCCCAGCTTTTGATCTTGTCTAGAAGTGCCAGACACAGATCACCACAACATAGATTGCTCCAACTCTCTTGCAATCCAGAGCCAATACAAAATCTTTCAGAACTGAAAACAGTCGTCATTTCATTTAATGTTTCTCTCTATGATTCAGCACCTTCTGTGACTTCGAGATGCACTTGATTGCTGGAAAATAGACATGTATTTCTTGCATTTAGTTCTTTAGTTTAAGAAAACCTGATGTTTTCACTGTTAGGGCATAAACTTTAATAAATATTCTACCTTCTGACAATTCTTTTCTAAAATTTCAACAGTTGGCTAATAAGGTACATATGTCATTCCAGATTACTGTGCCATGTTTCTGTAATAAAACTAACAGGTATTTGACCACCAGCTAGCCAACATTCTTGCCACAGATTTTGAAGCCACAACTAGACATAATACTAATTCTACTATCAAAACCAATTATGGAAATATTCACCACTCTAAACCTTAACTCAGCCCAGTCTGCACACACATGGGAGAGGCTAATTTTTTTTTTTTTTTTAAATTAGAAATCTGTAAGACCAAGGAACAGAGTTAAATATGAAATTGTTTTATATTCTTGCTCTCTTGCTCACGTGGGATGGCAGTGCTCAGAGCATGCCAGGCAATACTTGTTTAATATGATTCACACGTTCCTATTTTTTTTCTCTAAAATCCAACTCATTCTGTCATTCGTAGGACCAAATATGAAAAATATAAATCAGTGCAGTAGTGAAGGTAGTTAAGGGTATAATATATTTAAAGATTTATTAAAATAAGCTATAATTTAATTCAGCAAGCTAGCAATCAGTAAAGGCTAAGTCTTATTTTTCTACTTATGCGAGTTACTACATTGCAATGAGATTAGTCACCTAACATAAGTAGGAGTTGGTTCTGTAATAAATCTGCAAACACACACAAAAAAATTGAGTTAATCCTGAAATACCATTTTTAGCTTGCTCTCATTGTGTCTCTTTAATATTGTAGAGGTCTCCTAGTAGTGACAGTTTTAACCTTGGCTCTCTTGTTTTTTGAGAGATGAAGTCAGCCCTTCATCTGAATGTTTTTTTTCATAGTTTAATATCCTCATCCGTTTTACTTGAAAGCTAGGCTAAAAAAATGAATAATAAATTTGATGAGAGCTGGTTAAAGAAAGCACTGGATTGAATCTGGATTCCTCCCAGCTGTCTTAATTGAACAAAGGGAAATTTTCCAAATACACCTTCTATGTTGGCTGACTGCCTCAGTAGTTCTCTGAAGCTAGAAGAACAAGTCCTTCCTCTCCAAATTAAAACACATACTGTAAAAAATTCCCAAACTATTAAAATCTGCAGCATGAAGTTACACCAGAAATAATATAAAACAGATTCTTTCATTACAAGCTGGCACTAGAATTAGGCTGTATTATGTGTCTGGGCTGATGCTGGAATAGATAGCAGAATTCTGGTTTTTGAGATTGTATAATTTTGTATATCGATAAAAACCTGGTTTTTAGAAGAAAAAGTTCTGGTTTTATTTGGATAGATGCAAACTGCTAAAAGTAACAGCACTCTTTCTTAGTGATATGGAAGTTGGTCTGCAAGGTCTGACCCCAAACTGGAGCTGGGGCTGCCAATACCTGAAAGCAGTTGAAGAGAGACAGCTGGTGGCATCAGAAGAATCAACTGGAGCTTGGATTATTTGAAGATTAACCCCAAATGCAGTGTTTCATCAAGCCACATCACCCCTTTGATATATTACCCCATGGTCTCTTGTGGCCACAGGTCTGCATAGCCCGATTTTCCAGCAGCAGTTGGAGGGCAATGCAATAGGTAAGTTGATGACTATCAGTGAAAAAAGTTCCAACCTTTTATACTGGTGCTTTCTGACAGGGGGATAGGGTTTCTTCAACATTAAGCTGCCAGGGAATTCCCTCTGGAGATGGGAAGGGACCATAGGAGAGGCAAAATCAAGCTGGTGGTGTCAAAGCCTTTCAAGGGCTTTTGCTGGGGTGGAGGACCCGCAGCGCAGCGGCTGGGAGCAGTTGGCAGCATCCCTCCACCACGCGCACTTTGAAATACAACATCCGTGCACCATTTTGCAAAAATCCCTTGTAAGTTAGCAGGCTCTGGTTTTGCCTGTTATGGCGCTCCCAGGATGGGGTCTGCCAAACCCCGCTGGTGGGCTGTCCAGGACCTTGCACCTTGCTCTGTAATGCAGTGTTACAAGGTGGCACGTGTGGAATTGAAGGCAGCGGTTTGGGTGTTGTGTCTAACAACAGCCTGTGCTCCCATCATGAGAACAAAGATTTTTTTTCCATATGGAAAGCATACCTGCCTCTCAGGAGGAGCAGGAACATGTGATTTTCATAGTAAATAAGCCTGAGCAGAGAAAGGCAGCAAAAATATACGTATTTAAAACAAAGGGGAGTTATTGATTATTATCTGTACATGGTATTTCAGCCTGCTTGCAACAGCAATCTGCCTTAACTTCTCTAAACATAATTCCCTCTACTTGTCACATAAATTGAAAGTTCATGGAAGCTGCAATTTACCCTTGGGTGTACGGCAATTACACTCAAATTACACTGAAAAATTAGTATACATAGAATTTAGTTTGCAGACGCATGTAATAAATGGGTGCTTTTAAAGAGCTATTCAGGGTCTTAAAAGTTAGAGACTGCCAAAATTAGAAGAGCATCTGGAATTTAGCTCACTTGTGAGTACAGTTGGTAATATCACCTAATGGCACAGCCACATTCCTTTCCCACATTGCTCCTGCCTTGTTTGTCTGGAGGATGGACAGACCTCACAGAGGGGCAAGTAATCAAATATTCCACTTCCCGTAAGCTCAAGCATTACTTACACATTTTTAACACAATTATTCAAATCCTCTCTTGAATTATTAATCTCCTCCTGAGATGTACTGTGATGATCTCTTTACAATATTATCACTGTTTATCAACATTATTTAATGTATTCTTGCAGCTCTGCTTTGAGGTTACTCTTCCCTTAATTTTATGTCCAGGGACCTGAGACAGAGAGACCTGAGGAACAGATGTTAAACCCAGAATTATCAAGTATTATCTAAATTTGAATGCCCAATTTTAGAAACTCAGAGTCTGATTTTTTTTGTCTGTTCAAATTGCAGCTAGCAATTTTAAGTGCAGCTGTGAAGGTTCAGCCTTTTTATAATTTAGACCCAGATGTCTCCAACTGGGCCACAAGAAAATGAAAAATGACAGAGGCAGGGATAGAATCAATCTCTCCAGGGCAGCATTCAACTGCCCGCAGTCCCTGCCTCATTTTCTGCACATTTTATAACTTCTGGATCTTGTGAAGCCGGAGTCACGCTGACAACAGCTAGAACAGACACATGACCCTGAAACCCTCTTTAATTATTTGATTGCAGATAATTTTTTCCCAGCTTATTCAGTGCAGAGAAAGAATCATCTTTATAAAACCACTGTAATGCAAACAGAGCAGGTTGCACATGCATTTCCCAACTATTAAGAGCCTTGCTTTGGGGATATCTCCATGCAAAATATTGAAATAATTTCTTAATAAAAGGACCTTTTATCTTTTTTTTTCTTTTTCCCTATTTCTTATCACTGCTATGTTCTGGAGAAGAATGATTGTGTGGTGAAAGCCTAAGGCAAGAAATTAGGATATTTATTTCCAGAATCAGTTCTGCCATAGATTTTCTTAGTGACCTTGGGCACTCCTTATCCTTGCTGTCATTCCCTTTCATCATCTTGAGGTTTGGACTAGCACAAGGGCTGCTTCAGGCTAGTTTTGTGGAGCTCGACTCATTATTGTTGGTAAAGGGTCAGATTCTCAGGTGGAATGTGCTATGAAAGTGTGAGGTATTATGCAACAGCATGCTGCAACAGAAGTGTCAAACACAAAGTGTCGTTATGAAATACTAATAATGGCACAATTGTATTAGGAGATAAGCCTTCAAAATTTGTTATTACAAGATATCTTTATTAATATCACTATTTTCCCATGGCCTGAGCATGATGATTAGGTACCAATGCCCTGATGGCAAATACAAAACGTGCAGCATCACTGCCTGGCTTCAGAGCTGTGCTACCCAGAACAACAAGTAAATACACATGTAGGACTGGGCTGCCCTACACATTGATCTGAACTACTTGGTTTCCTGCACCAAAATATATTTTGATATAGCCCAAAACAATCTTATACACAGAACAAAAGTACCCAAGCTTGAGAACAAAGTACCCTTGCTGTGTCTTTATGAAGGCCGTGTGTTTGGGACAAGCAGCTCTCCAGGAGAGCCCGTCACCACACAGGATGTGCTTGCAAGCATGGGGTTGGAAGCAGCAGAAATGTGGGAAGGTAATGCTGTAGGTGGAGCTGGTGAGATGGATATTGAAATACCACAGAGTCGTTTGATCATTTTAGAACACTGGGGAGAATGCAGGCAAAAGGCACAGAAGAAAATAATTTCTGGCAAAGGGTCAGAAATCACAGTTGTTACTTGGGGTAGATGTTAGAATTTTACAAAGAGATTAAATTACTGTAAATTGGTATCTTTCTGGAGAAAATATGATGGTTGGGGTAAGTCCCTTCAATTTGGGAAGGAAAGCTATAGAAAAGTCAGTGCCTGGAATTTTAAACTGGGCAAGCTTAAGAGACTAAAATTCAGGGGGTTTTTGGTGAGCTGGTAACTACTCATGGGAATATGTCACCATCAAGGATAGTGGAGGATTTTCTGTCCTTTAGGAGTCACAGCTTGGATGCCATCTGGAGGATAGGCAGTAGTCCAAGACAAAAACATCAATATCAGTGATATACAGGACAATCTAATGATCCCTTTTGGCCTGACACTCAGGGAACCGAAGTTCACAGGAGTTGTGCCATCGACTTTAACGAAGGCAGGATTTCATCTTCTGTTCCCAAGGCTTTAATAATAGAAAAGGTATTAATTACCTCTGCTCAAATGAAAGGAGTCAGAGTGATGTACAATACCATGAAGAAAAGCTGCCAACAGAAAGCAGCAATGATGCAAATTGAAACCAACTTTTTCTTTTTTTTTTGTAGTGAATATTTTCTGCATTTCAGCTGCTTAGTCTCTTGAAGCACATCTGTGTGGTCAGTTCTAATTATAGAACACTTCTGGGACATAACCCTGCCTACAGTGGGAACCAGGGCTGCATCACAGACTTTGAAAAGCAGCAGATGAGAGGGGGAGATCCTAGTGATCCAGATTTTGCAAGAAGAACGGATGCAATTTTGGTAATTGAAGGCGAGGTAGGTTGTCAAAGATGGGTCAAATTGAAGGTCAACTGCGTTCTCAGTGAAGAGAAGCGGGATTAACAGCAGTGGATAATTCTGGACTCTGGAGATGACTGCATCTCTGTCAAAGAGCCAAGAGAAAACATAGATTATTCTGCTTCAGCAGGGTTGACTACTGCTTCAACTCCAGAAACTGGCTGATTTGTATAACTGCATTTAGGTGCCTCGCCAGAAGTGAGGCTGCTGGCTATGTACTAGTTTATTTTAATGAGACATGTTCGAATGCTACAAATCTTCACATTTTCCGTTTCTTTCTCTCTCTGTAGAGGGAGTGGGGGGGATGCACCACAACAGCAGCATACTCTGCTCATTAATGGCTGATTATTTATTGAACTTCTTGCATTGGAAGAAGAGCTAGAAAACTTTCTATAATAAAAAAATACTCTGGATTTAAAGGCCAAATACAGGAAATACTCTGATGATACTGAAGGCATACTTTTGATTTTCCTGTTTTCATTTAGTTTTGCATTTTGAGGCACTGGTTAATGAAATACAAGAGGTCCCTCTAAGGTATGAACAGAACCCAGTAAAGTATGGATGTGTATCCAAAGTGAGTGCACACCTACAAACAAAAGCACAAACACATAATTGGTCAAAATGTCTGTGAAGTATCCTGTAAAAGGATTTCAACGTCAACTATTTTTGATAGTGAGTATATTCAGTGAAGCCATCAGAACAGTCAAATAATAATGATTAATGCTATTCTTTAGATCTCTGAAAACGGAGAGAAAATAAAAGGCGTAAATAAATGGGTTCCATTTATATCAACTCTCCCTGGGATATGCCTTTCTCTTTCAGAAAACCCTGGAATTCCAAATTGAGTTTGCAGCAGCCTCATCCTGGAACAAAGATTATGTGATTGCCCCACTGATATACTATCAGTGATTCACTATCACATTTTATTTGCATGAAGTTGCACTGTTTTTTCATGATAGTTAGAACTGGGATGTATGAATTTTGCATTGCTCTTTTCTGACATGACCTATGTTTTAAGGGATTCACTTAGGCTCAGTGCTTCTTCATCCAAAAGCGAAAAAAGGTTTTCCTTCCTGTTGAAGTAAATGGACTTGTAATTGCCAAATATTACAATCCTGCCATTTGAAGATCGAATCCGTTATTACAGGTGTAAGTTGCTCAGGCTGGCTGCAATGTTTACTACCCTTAAAAAAATTGCTCTTAAAATATTTCTCTGACTATGTATTGATCAGTTTCATTTTCAAAAGCCAGACATCTTTTCAAGACATCTATACACAATACTGAAACCACAAACAATGCCAGTTGAACCATACCAAGAGTCACTTCAATGGAAATAATTTTATTTTTAAAATTCCTTGCCCCTTACTTTTCCCTCTTCTGCTTTTTTTTCCCTTTTCTGTCAGATGGTAGGAGAATGACAGCATGTCAGAGAGGTCTGGTTGGTCCAGCTGTACTTCTACCTCTGGGCTAAATTGGAAAATAAGAGGATAATTGAGTAAAAGTCTTCTTAAGAAATTTCTATGATTGCTAGACTATTAGGGGATAGTTTTACCATCACTGACCAAATTCAGACACTCATGACAGCGCCGTATCAAATTCTATTTTCTGTACTTTTGATATTACAAAAGCCTTACAAAAAGAACCTTATAGGTTCTGCTGTAACGTTACATCTACTTCCCTTGTGAAGAAAAGGTCCCAGTACTAAAATGTTTTTCATCATTTGACCACTTCATCATATTAAACTCTCTCTTTCAGTGTCCCTGCACCCACTTTTGGTATATTCACAGTTGGCTTTTATTTCTCTTTAATATTCTTGTATATTTTGTGTGTTGTGGATACATATCTCTTTGTCCTTCCCTTCCCTTCCCTTCCCTTCCCTTCCCTTCCCTTCCCTTCC
>VZRR01003151.1:382724-408035 GCA_013398015.1 Oreocharis arfaki
TCTCTTCTCTTCTCTTCTCCTCTCTTCTCTTCTCTTCTCTTCTCTTCTCCTCTCTTCTCTTCTCTTCTATTCTCTTCTCTTTTCTCTTCTTCCTACTCCCCAGCTGCATTTATTGCTTTCTATTACACATGTATCTCTTAAACAGTTTAGACAACTAACATTGTTTCATTGTATTTGGTTCCTACTGATCCTGGAATACTTGGAAGCCATACCTCTTTCTAAGTATCATCGTTTCCTAAAATCCAGAAGAGTCATTTCTGGCTTATTTGCAAAGCAGATGTCATGAATAGTGAAGGGCTTTCAAATTCTGAACCTTGAAGCCCCTGACTAGAAATATTCTGGCTCATGTGCAGTCTAAAGCAGTGTTGCTATCAATGTGACACAGCTGATCCTACTCAAAACACAGGAATGCATCTTCCGTCCCCTTTCTCTGGCTCACACATAATATATGCAGATGCACAACGTTTTCACTTGAATATTACATCAGAAACCTCACTGATGTTGTCAGGAGATGCACTGCATGGGTGAGTATCAGATGACTGAAACTATAGATAGGATCTGTAGACAATTTTTTAATAATTTGGCCATTTAAATAACCAGTTAAAATATCCTTCTTTTAAATTCAGTAGCAGTTCCCACAACCTAAACTGACTAACCATCATTGCAGCCATTAATCATATCAGTAGAAATTATTGGTGCAATATTATGAGTAACTGGAGGAAATTCTGAAATCTGTTTAGTGTAGACTGCACCAGCTGTTTGTGGGCTGTCGGTAGCACAGAGAAGACGGCAATGTAGTCAGTGGGATCCAGCTCAGGACAATACATCTGAATTCAAGCACCTACTGTTGCCCACACACAGGCATCTAGAGCCTTTTGAACACCCCTTGGGCATACTGCTGGGCCCTCAGCCCCTGCTGCAGAAGGCTTTGGGTCTCCTGCAGGTCTTGCCTGTGGCAGCTCCATGTGGATGAGTGAGATACACAGGAGCATCTTGAATAGCACAAGGTGCTGGTGTGTGGGTGCTGCATCTCACTCCTGCCCTCTCTCAGTGGCTGTGGGAGTTTGGACAATTGTTCCACATTTAGACTTTGATATGCACACATCGCTCTGTAGATGTTTGCTTCCTTCCCTGTATGCCATCGAGGGAGAGAGATTCATTTCAAGAGGTTGTTTGGACATACCTAGGGCTGGTCCCAGCTTTGATGTACTCTACAGAGCACATTTCTCCACAGATACTTTGGGAGGTCTCACAGCTGTCTGCAGACTCAGAGCCAGACCCTGGAACTGAACCAAGAAGGAGGCGAGAGAAGACACAGACCTCTGCCTTGGGGTGGGCAAGCTCCCCGGGCAGTGTTGGGTTTGTGCACATGCCCCTGCCAGCACCACTGGCTGTTCCCCTCAGAGCAGAGGAGCTGCTGCTTGGGCAGCAGTCGATAGGCAGCACTGCCAGCAGTGCTTGCCAAGAGATGAACACACAGACCACAGACACCCTGCAGCACAGCTGGGGATGTGCTTGTCCACTCAGTGGTTTTTACATCTGAGAGCTGTCTTTGCAAAGCCGTGGGCATGGCCAGACAGCACTCCTAAAAAAACACAGTGATCTCTGGCTGTGGCACTGAAGGCTGGCTGTCCTGGAGGATGCATGGGAGGAAAAATGGGATGACACAGCAACTGATGTCTATAACGAACATAAGAATTTTTTCATAAAACAAATGTTACATCTTCTCTAGCACTGTGCTTCCTTTTCTTCAGTAAAGAAGAAACTAACTTCCTAACTTTCTATGAAGTTTCCTAACTCCATACCCCAAATTAATATTCAGTGCTCTGTATACAAAGGCCAATCTGAAAAGTATTTAGCCACTCCAGAAGGTACTAACAGCATTTAGGAGCCCACATGTAGCATCAAACAGCTGGCAGAGAAGTGACACATCCACATCCATAGACAGATACAAAGGTGTACTGTCTATCAGCGTCGTTGCTGATCTCATTAAACTCATCCGTATGCATGCTTGTCTTCCTAAAATGATCCTGGGGTGTGGGAGCTAGTCTCTGGCCATAGATGGCACCAAACGACCACGAGAGGAGCAATCCCTTCTTACAGATGGAGCAGCCGGCTGAAGCTGCAGCCGGGGCAGCCCCAGCAAACCGACTGCCTGCCGTGAGGTGACAGGAATGTCACAACTTCATCTTCCAAGACACGATTCTGTATATCCCCCCAAATCAAATAACCTTTCTGAGTGCCACAATTATTTTTTTCCTGTATAATTCTCCTCCCTACCCTCGGGCACCCTTTTTAAATGCAGCAGCATATAGAAGGTCCTACCACAGTCTTGGATAAAGAGCACTGACACTTTGAAAAAGCATGGGATGGGACCAGCGCTACTTTGAAGGCCTAGCAGTCTGAACGGGTTTTTGCATAGGGTTGTACGCCATGAAGCCTAATTTTATCATTTTCATGCAATTAGGTAAAGTAATCCTATTCATAAAACGATGAAGCTGTATCCTAAAACCTAATTACTGTAACACCCGGATGTGTTACCTGTGTTTCTCCTGTGCCTCTCTGAGACTTAGAAAGTTTTTATTTTCCAGCCCAAATTAATTTGTGTCATGTTATTCTTTCTCATTTCTGTATCAACTTCATGTTTTAGTTTAAATTGCTCTTTTCCCTACCAAGTATCTCCTGCTCAACAGAGCTTCCCACCATTAGACAGCGTAACTTGCAGGCACGTGGTCACAGGCTTAGGAGAACGACATTTTCTCTTCTAGACTTCACTTCCATACCCTGAAAATATGCCCAGAGGTTTTCCCTCCTTGGCTCCCAACAAAATATCCATCTGCCATTGGGGCTAGAGCATCATGAGCTGGATAAAGGGCTTGTAAAGACATGAGCTTGATGAGGCCATCTGGAGGGCAGGAGTCAGGTAAGGCCAGGGGAGGGATGAGTAAGGAGTAAACAGGCAAGGAAAGAAGTGAGGGCGTGGGATCTCTAGAGAAGAGGTGACGGGGTTGAGCAGTGGTGCAGATGGCTTGGGGCGGACTCTCTTGACTACCTTTGGAGGCTTCTGTCATTGCCTGTTGCAGGCATACCAGGGAGATCAGAAAACATACATTTTGGGTCACGCGTGAGGTCAAGGCCTTTCTCAACTCACTCTGTGCTATTACCTGTTGTCTGGAGTCTTGCCACTAGGGTCATCAGTCTCCTGGAGCTCACTAGCCTGACAGTCCCCTGACCTGCTGGTGACCCACAGCTCTGTGCACCTTGGAGCACACCTATTCCCCAAAGCTGACTGCTAAACTGGATCCCAGTGCTGATCCTCCATTATTTCTCAGAATACACTCTCTAATCTTTTGCTTGCCTTCAAGCACACTGTGCCATTATTCTCCATCCCTCCTTCTCCTTCCCTCCTCCTCACTTATGGCCACCTTGAAACTCCCCTCACCATGCCTTCCTTGCGCATTTGACCTAACAGCTTTTTCCATTTGGAAGGTTTATTAAAAACTTTGCAGAGGTAGAGTCAGGATTCTCTCTGAAATAGGTCATTTGTTTTGAAATAAGAAAAGTTAGACTAAAATTAAACAACAACCTGATGAACAGGCAATCCTGGGGATTCATTTGCAATACTTACTCAGAGGTGGGCAATTTGTACCAAAGCACAGCTACTATATTTTGGTCCAGCTTTACTACTCTCTTCACAGACTTAATTGCACACAGTAAGTGACATTTTGTGTATCCTTAGTTAAGAACGGAGGCTAGAAAGGTTGCATATTGCTGGCATGTTCTGAATGCCTGCTTTCATAATCCTCAACTCGGATGCACAGATTATAACTGGGAAGACTCCTTTCCTTTCATTACATGTCCATTTCATTTTAGTCAATTAATATTGACTGATACTGAATGATTGCTACTGGGACTGAAAAGGGAAAAGTACTACATGAATACAGAAACAGGATAAGCAAATTTATTTTGCGAACACAAATTTGGATTTTTAAGAATTTTTTCTGGTATGTGATTAAATAATATATAGTAAGTTCCAGAGATCGGGGATTTTGGGTATATTCTGTAGAACACTTCAGTGATGGAATCAGTTATAATTTTTGGGGGAGTTTTGCCTTGGTAAATGTGGAGCACAAAGTGAAGAAGTAGAATATTAAAAAGGTTCAATTGGCTTAGCCCAAAAATTTTGTATTAACAGCGACTCCCTCTGAATTAAGAAAAGAAGACAATATTTTCAGCTTCAGTTTGGTATTTATTTTCTGTAAATTCCTTCACAGAAATTAAGTCCAAATCAGAGTACCAGATAAATTCACCTGCAGATCCCAGGACCCCTAGTATCAAACTGATGCCTTTTAGACATGCTGAATATTACCTGCTTTCCAAAACCTAGCAGCAGGTTTTGTATGACCTCAGGCAGTAAAACAATCTCCACATGCACAGGCAGGTAGAGAGTTCCCAACGTCCTCAACATGCCTGAGCTCATGGAAAATGAAAAGACTCTCCTGTCAGGCCCCAGAGGTATTTGGAGCATGTACTGATGGTGGCATGGAGGGTGTTATTTTTTCCTGACCCTGAAGCCTTGAAGCATGAGATTTGATTACAATCATTGTCCCATTGCAGAGCTGCAGAATTTATGGCTATTAGGAGCACAGCAGAAAGTTTCCTTTTCTCTATAGAAGACCACTGGTGGGTACATAGGGTGACCCTCAGATTTCAAATGCACAAACACACACAGAGCTTTCCCTGCCACACCCACAGGCAAGAGGGAGACAGCTAATTCACCTGAAAGCATGTAAGCAGCATCTCTCTTTCCTGCATGAAGCTTTCAGGCATTCACCACTCTCTCTGTTCAGCTAAACTCAGAGGGAAACTCCTGAACCACAGTTTGCTTCTGCTTCCCAGGGTGAAACCACTGCAGCTTCTCCATATGAGGCATGGTTTTCCAATCACCTCCCACCTTTCTTTTGTGAAAGGTGTTTCCTAATCTCTGAGTTACTTGTGGATCTCTTCTCAAGTGTGGTGCAGTGTGAGCACTCTTCTAGCTGGGCTGCATGGGGGACAGGTTTTCCCGCTCACAGGCCTCCTTCATCCTGATATGACCTCTCCTTTCTTACAGCATTATGGTTTGTCTTTCTTATTTTCCCATATCTTCCCCTTGGAGCTGCTAATTTCCAGCATATTCCCTTACACCAAAAATGTGCAGAAATATGCTTTTCCCCCCAATAACTGGATCTTTCTTTTGTAGATGTTAGAGCAAACCCTACTGCATCGGGACCATGCACGCAGCAGATCCAGAGCACAAAGTGGCTGATTCCTAGTACACATTACCAATGCCACCTTCTGAGATCCAAAACCTTGCCAGCAAAGACTTGTGAACCATCAACATAAATGCTGAATAGCCTTGGACCAGAAACTGAGTGCTGGGAGACCTATCAAAACCTGCCCAGTTCGTTGGAGATGTCCATTCTTATCTAGCTTGAGACCTGTCTATAAATGTCTGGATTTAGCACTTGCCTTCTTTCACCAGATAAAAGCTTTTAGATCTAAATATATAAATAAATAATGTAAATTAAATATGTCAATACATGTTAGATACATATCAATGTACTACATAGATATAAATGCTTTGCCAAAACCCAAGCAGATAGTATCGACATATTGTCACTATTGCCTAAACTGTAGCTAAGTCAAAGACAGTGACACTCGATTTAGGAAGACCTACCTGCCATGAAACCATGACATTGATTACTTGCATTTTTCATAGAATCATCAAGGTTGGAAGACACCTTCAAGATCATCCAGTGCAACTGTTCACCCAGCAATGCCACTCTAACCCCTAAACCACTAGACCACATCACCCAGCATCAGACGCAGACACATCTGGAGCACATTTCTAGCCTCACCTCCTTGCTGCTACATCCTTATAAAAGCCATTCCAGTGTTTTGCCTCTTCTTCATATCTTTTTCCCATCTTTTTAATATTGCTAATGAATATAATAAAATAGTTCAATACATTGAAATATTAGTGCTAGTAATGAAAAAAACTCTTTATTTATTTCCTTTAAAATCCTAGGTGTGAAATTTCTAGGATGGTATATTTGAAAATGCGTAAGTTTGATAGGCACTGCTTTGAATTTTCCCACGTTAATTTTATAAAAATGAAAAAGAAAACTCCTGTGCCAGGAGGAGTTTTATTTGTTGCTGTGGTTTATATCTTTCTTTTTGCCTACACAATCTGAGCAGAAAACTGGTCCTTTCATACCGCTAAAGTATGCAGAGCAAACCTGAGCTTCATATGAGGGCTTCACACAGAGGCTTTTAGGAAGCAGCTTTGGGGACCGTCCCTGCCACTGCAGTGGGAGGTTCTTGGGGCTGCCCACGGTACTGCACATCCCTCGGTGCCTGCCACACTCGCAGATGCCCAGAGCATACCCCTGGCTATTTCATCTTCAGCTTCCTCTTTGGAAGAAGCCGTAAATTGAATAAATTTCAGCTACATGGCTGGCAGGTTTTGTGTTTGCATCCTGATCACACGAGATTCAACAGATGATTTTTCTAAGCATGTAAAGAGCTGCAAAGAAAGCAACATTTCTGGGTTTAGTACTTTAATCACTGTTTAATGGTGCACTGTGCCTTTACTGCTCCCTTGCTCTACAGTTTTTCTTTCCCCACCACTTATTTCTGATCTTCAGGGTGTATTTAAGCACTACAAAATTTAGCAGATTGCCAAGCACTTACTGTGTATCTTGGCACTAATTGCATTACCAGTCCTGTTTTCTCTCCACAGTTATTACTTATGATACCTATGTGAGGCCTTCCCCCAGATATCTTAGCTGATATTGATGTTATTGATGACTGTGATTTGAGAACTCTTGCCTCTGTTGCTGCAGGGGATTTTGCTCTCAGATTGCACCAAATACTAGTTATCTTTTTTACTGTACTGGATTTTAAACCACACAGATGTTAGTGGATTATTTAAATCACTTTTCCTTCAGTGTGGAAATAGGCCTCCTACAGCTAGCTTGAACTCATTGCTCGAGGGGAGTTAGAGGAGACATCACAGTATGGCCACAGTAATCCTGGGAAGATGACTGGGAAGATGGGGAGGTTTAGGATCACTCTGTGCACTCCAGCATTCACCACATGAGCTACAACCACCTTTGGTTGTTTCTTGTCACATTGCACAATGACAATCAGCAGGTTTTTCCTCTGGACTATAATAACTAATGAAAAGTCACAACAAAAATCTTGCTGCTTCATAGAATCATGTAACAATTTGTGTTGGAAGGGACTTTTAAGGGTTGTCTAGTCCAACCCCCCTTCAATGAGCAGAAACAGCTTCAGTTACATCAGGTTTCTCAGAACCCCATCCAACCCAACCTTGAACGTTTCCAGGGATGGAGTGTCCTGGGCAACCTGCTCCAGAAGCTAAAGAAAGCTTTGCTTAACCTGAAGAACAAATATCATGGCATGATACGAAAGCTCCCAGAATTGTTTTGATTTTGTTCTCTGCGGATGTGAACCTAAGCACCAGCCACATTAACTGAGATATTAAAATAAATCCTAGAGGCTTTCTACAGTCAGTTGGTTTTGGAAAACACTTCTGATGCTTCACCAAAATTGTCCACTAGAGCTAAATATGTAGAAAAATTCATCTTCAGCTAAAATAAGGTCAGATAAGCTTAAATATTGCATTATATTATTTTGGACTTTAATTGCCTGACAGCATCTTTCTAAGATAACAGAGCTTTGAAGGCATATGTGTGTGACCTTAACTCATTCTTGCAATGTTAGAACTTTCATATATAATCTCTTACTGCTGTCAATAGAAACACATTCTCAGGGAAGTTACATAATACTAAGTGGAAAAACTAATACGAACCTATTTTTCATCTTGAATAGCTGTGCCCCCAGTACAAGCTGAGAAATGCTAAAATACGTTGATTAAATGCTGGCATATGTGGGCCAAGCATGTGAATCAGGTGAAGAACAACACAAGCATAAACATACAATTAAAGGTGAATTCTTTGTCCTTAAGGAACTGAGCCAGCCCTCCTTTCAAGAAACTGCAAAACCTGAGAAGTCTTACCAACACTGGAGCCATGAACGAGTTAAGAGCAGTTACTGATCTTCCATGAGAGACCATGACTTGAGAAGTACTCCTCAGTGGAAGTTGGATCTGAATTAATGATCTGATTTTCGTAAGTTTAAAAAAAGGTGTCCATTTCTAACATGTACAAGCTAGTTGAGCAGGAAAACAGAATAAGCATTGAAGTACAGGACATTCTCAAATGAAACATTATCACTAAAAAGCTTTTTAAACCAAGTGTCCAGTGTAAGTAAACCAGCAGTAGAATGAGATGAATGGGCAATTCTGAGACTTTCTGTATGGCTGAGAAGCTAAAAATGTGGGTCCCAATTTGTGACATTACAGAGCTTCAGCTTCAGGGTTTTTTGCCTTAGATGCTCCAATACCCCTGTGAGTACTGGTCTCCACTGAAGTTAACCAGAGGAGATTTGGGGGGGAGATTTAATTAGGGGTCTAAGACCTGTTTTTTTTTTTTACTTCTATTTTAGATTCAGTTACTAAGTTTCCATTTTTCAGAGTTCTTATTTCTTCTTCTATATCAAGAAGAATATAATAAAAAAATGATACAAATGTAAAAAAAAGAATTACAAAATGTGACACATATAGCTGTGGTTTCACAGCCTGCAAGCCACAATTTTGACGCTTTAGTGATTGGGACAAATGTGAAATAAAAAGACTTTAGGATAAAATGCCTGTCAGGAATGCCTCAAATTGAAATTCTCAAGCCTTTGCTTTACTTGCTGGCTTTTAAAACTAGCTGTAAGAAAACAGGATCTTTGTTTCTTAAGACTTTGCTTCCTTCCACTGTTTCTTTCCTATCCTAAGCCACAGATTGTAATCCTGTTGTCATCACAATTTGTCGTGGGAATATGATATGATGCTGTTCTCACTGATGGCAAAATGTGTTTTGACTTAGAAACACAGGGAACCACATTGTATAATATTTTTCCTCAGTTTATATGACATAGAGTAGAGTCAGCCCTAAACTATCAAATGGGTAATGAGTAAAATGTTGAGATAAGGAAAAGAATTAGAAAGCAAAGTGTTCTGGGTATATGAGAAATAATCTCAAATCAATTTTTTTCAAGAGTGTCAGTACCCCTTACTTACTGAAAGCTAGTTTGTGCACCTGGCTCAATGTGTTCAAATATCATATGTAAGGCTCTTCAGGCTTGAGACACAAGGTCAGAGATTATGAACAAAAATTTCATCCTAAGCTCTATGCTGTCTGCATAAAACTGTGCAAACTTTCTTGCAGAAGCACGTGTCTTGCAGTGGTAGGATCCCCCAGACAGAAGGGCACCAGCACTGCTCAGCATAGCATGGTTCATGGCAATGCAGAGGGATGCTCTAGGAACTGAACGAATTCTCGGGACCAGCCTTGTGTCATTTGCTCTCTTGCCAGGGTGTGACTCCAGTTCTTGTATTATTTCATTGCAAAGAAGTTGTGACCTCTTTCAATCCCAGCTGCTGTTTTCCTCCACTTCCCTCATGTTAAATCAATATTAGCACAGGCAGTGAAATTTGGCTCATGAATGTTTGCATCTAAACTTAATCTATTAAAAAATTGAAAAGAAAAAACAAAACAATCAATAACTGTACAGATTTTTTTTTAATTAGACACAAGGATCTTTACCAGAAAGGAAAGGTTATATGAGAAACAATATATAGGGTATTGGATGCAGATTTCCCACTCAGCTTTTTGTGCATCTGGAACAAGGAATGTATTTTCAATCTACTTTTGTTTTTCATTACGGATATTACGGTTTTTCATTACGGAGCCTAAAAATGTTCACCTTTTTAGAATCTCCTTGGGTTAGGAGAGAACATAAAGATCATCCTCTAAAGAAGTGCTCACCTTGAATCTCTTCATAGGTTCTGGCCAACAGGAAGACAAGAAGTCTCTACACTTACAAGTAATCATAGCTGCAAACTCTATATTTTGCTTGCCTCACTTTGTGCATTTGATTGAAGGTACAGCGAGACCTGCTCAGAGGATTGCCAACATCATCAAAATACACTCCCAAGGTTTACAGCAAGGAAGGAAAATAATGAAAGCTTTCATACTACCAGCACAGTTAATGAAGGAAGAGATGTAGACAGCACACATTCAGCTTCTTTCCTGTGCTGATCTCTGAAGAAAAGGCAGGTCACTCTCATATTGATGAAATGCCAGCAGGTGGAGTTGAGATTGGAACTCCAGAAAGAAACAAGATATTGTTGGAGATAGGTCTGCATGAGGAAGTCTCGAAAGCAAAGGAAAAATAGACGTATATGTTTGAGTTACAAAGTGCATTTTAACTACCTACTCTGTGAATGAGGATCTTGAGAATAGTGTGACTTTCCTACTCCTGGGATAACCCTCCCCCACCAGCATGGCCTGATGCTTCTTGACAGGCCATTTTCTGATGAAGTTGAAAACCTGAGCTTTAGTCCTTTCAGTCTGAGATAACAGTCAAACAGATATATCCAGGTGCAGAACACAGCTGAGATCTTCCACATGGTTTATAAGGATCAACAGCCCTGATAACTACGGCAGATAAAATGGACATATCCTAGAGCGGACCACAGTCCACCCTGCCTTGTCCCTGAATTTAGCACTCCGAAGGCAGTGACTTGTTTTTCTGCTCAGTTCAAGATACAGAGCTCTGTGAATATGAATAGGAAGTTCCTGTGCGCATTACGTCTACAGCATTTTAATTGTAATATAATTTTGAGTTTCAGGAAGGCTGGTCAGATGTGAAAATGTAAAGGGAACTGATCCTGATGATAACGATAAGGACAAATAACTAACAAAGGGGGGTTTGGTGTTTAGCTCATGTTCTCTTAGAACCCAGCCTGATAATAAAAGGGAACAAAAGAAACGTGACGAATGAGAGTGGGGCTCCTAAGAGGAAACAAAACACAGTTGCAAACAAAGATAGTGAAATAATAGGGATCCTTTAAACCAGTTGGCGCTTTCCTGCAGAACCGAAAAGACACAAAATTCACACAGGCCAAAAAGGCTGATTGCTAAACATGTATGTGTTTGTAAATAAGGTGTAGTTTGGAGTCAGGAAGAGTCAGGGCAGGATGATGTGCTGACTGAATGGAACATTTTTTAATTGAGTCAATTGAGCCTTCAGTGCTCCTAAAACTTCAAAGACTTATTTAAATAATATAACCAGCCTGTATTTCACATGAGAAATAACCTTGGACACAAGGATGTCCCTGTTTTCAGATTTTGCAAAATAAAATTTGGCACTTAACAGTAGAACACAAAATGGCAAGCATAAAACCTCAACAAGTGAATCTGCATTTTTTGGCATCCAGTTTAGATGAAATAGAATTAATAAAAACTATCAAGGCAAGCAACTAGGTCAAGGCCTGATGTCTTCCAGTGCAAACAGATGCAGGTGCTTTGGTTTCCTTTTACAAAAATACTGACAATAGAGAAACCACTTTAGCTTTCTTTGTCTCCATTGTAATCAAAGGCATAAGAAACAACAGAAATCCCATGTTACCCATATGTGCACTGCTGAGTTTAAATGTGGATTAATTCAAAAGCCAAAATTGTTGCCTTTCTGATGCATCACTGGACCAGTGTGCAGTCATCCCCACAGTGCTCCAAAGATTCCTGGCCTAAAACCCCTTATGAAGAACCTCAGACACTCTAGCAGGCCCCCAGGACCTCAGCTGTGCTGCCACTGATCAAGCAACACTTTACCACATGGTAGCTCCTAAATACTCTTCTCGTGAATGAGTTCATGGCTGCGATGCTGTTACTCTCTGAGTACGGCCTGAGCAGAGCCATTCTTCCCCAAGAGACCCAGAAGCTCCAAACATGTGAGATCATGTGGCACTTCCACAGTATGAGGATGGATAACTCCTGTACAGTTCCTCTGCACCCCCACCCAAACATCAGTCAGCAGTTGAAAGAACCACACAAATGAAGGGAATTCTGAATAGTGGAGTGTTACACAGTCCCTCAGACGGAGAGGAAGGCCTCCTGGGACAGAGTGAGCAAGTGGCTGGTCTGCCACAGAGATGCAGTCAATGGTCACGTGGCAGTGTTGGCCCTTATTGATTAATATACAAATTCACATATAACCACATATGCATACATGTGCCTTTTACTTCTCTGTGTAAGACGTAGATTGGGCAGATACTGATTTAGACAAAAGTAACTCTAGCCCCTCCAGACTGTGGCAGTAGGGCTGTGAAAGTCTGACGTTCTTCTTGTCAGAGGGGAATAACTGCTGATGTAAGTTCTAGTTGCTTGAGGGTTTGGGTTTTTGTTCACCTTTTTCTTTAGCTGTGGGAGGCCTACTCAGACCCTTCTTAGCACAGATCATCCCCTCCTTATCCCAAAGAAATAGTTTCACTTGTTGGCACAAAAGATTCCTCTCATAAGATACAGAATAACAGAGTAAAGTTACCTTCCTAAGTGAGGAGTGTGATCAACACCTGCTAGAAAACCCTTCAGGACCATTTGTAGAAATAGCTGCAGTTGTGTTGTTTGCATTAGCACTCTGAACTATTCCCAAGCTGAGACCAGACCTTTGTGTTTGCTCAGGCATAAGGGAAAGTGTTAATGTTTACTGAGTCAGAATGCTGTTGCTTAAGGAACTTAATTAAGCTTATGATTCTCGGCTCATGGTGTCCCACACACTGAGCGCCAGAGAAAGGCAGATAAGGACAACCCCATCTTCTGTGTTTTTCAAGTAACTGTGGCAAGTGGAAGCATCAGTCTGAAAATGACCCTATTCTATTAACAGTTTTTCTTACCAAATCCTCACTATAAAAGAAGAATGTGGAAGTGGAAATAATTGAATTGTGCATTGAAAGAGATACATTTAATATGAATTAAAGATACTTAATCTTCATTAAAATAACCTGACAGAGAGCTGCTGTGCCTCGTTCAGTTAGAAAAGCTTGGTATTCATGTTTATTTTCCATTTACAAATGAGAACCCCTGGGATATGATAACCTAGCTGGAGTTGTTCATCTTGAAATTTTCACTTGGAATCCAGCCTGGTTTGCAATAATCGAAGGTTATTATCTGATGGATAGAAATGGAGAAAATAATATCTTGGTTTTTTTCTTGCAATTTTTAAATTACTTTGGTTAGAATGTGAAAACAGCAACCCCCAGATAAGCAGGGCACCTTTACAGTTCAGTCTCTGACACTGGATGCTGAGAAGGATGTGATGGATCTGCCTTATCTATGTCTGATAGTTTTTTAAACGTCTCTGTGCTTTTGGTTTCTGTGACACCCCTTAGCAATGCGTTTCTAATTTTAATCACACATTATAAGAAAAAGCATCTTCTGATAATTTTAAGCCTGTGATGCCCCACAGCTATGTAAAAACAGCTGTTTACATTCTATATTATTAATGATTTACAGATATCCAATAAAATTCTTTAGGCCACCCTTTTTTTTCTATGCTGAAGAATAATATAAGAGAAAATACTCCACAATATTTCCTCCCCATGCCTAGGTGTTGTTTCCAGTCTGTGATCCTAATTGCTGCCTAGCTGTACCTTTTCTAGTTACACTGCATCAGTGGAGCAAAAGTCCATGCAGTACTCAAGATACAGTTTCACCAGTGGCTCAAAGAGTGGTATAATCATGGTTTCTGTTTCATTTTGATAACTGCACTTAATGACTTTCTGATAAACAATGTTTAGTTCATTCGTGAAGTGTGACTTCAACTTCTACAAGCCAGGCTTACTCCCTCACAAGCGTTCACTTTTTTTTGTGACTCTTGTCATTTATTTTTGACTAATTTCACCATTTGGAAGCAGCTCCCTTCTTGAACTTGGGATATTGGTGCCTTTTCCATTTCTTGCATGGGTACTGTATTTGAACACCTTAGAGTCACTGTTACAGAGCTATTCTTGCATAGTCGTATGTAGAAATACTTCCTTCAAACTGCTCAGAATTGAATCTAGAATGGCTTTTCTTCTTGTGGATCATCTGACTAGCTGGGCCAAGAACTGAAACTATCTAAACCCGTTGTCTGAATAATAGCGTGCTCTGAACTCTTCCTAATCCCTCTGCAGACAGCTGCAGTCTCCCCTTGCACCTATCTGACCCTTGCAGCCTTTAATCTGAGGTGCTTTGCAGCTGTTGTCACCACCCGTGTAAGTCACTAGAAGCACAACCTCGATCATCAAGTGGATTTATCATGCTGAACTTTACCCATTGAACAGGTAAATATTTTGTCAGAGCTTGCCAGGCAGACTCCCACACTCGTCATCAACAGAGAGGGGCAGGCATGCGTGGAGTGTTGCTGGTTCTACCAGCTTTGGGTAGAACCTAAATCTATCCTCTAGATTGTCCACACTGACCTCCCAGTGCAGGACAATTGTTTTTTAACTATTGTTCCTTCTTGGATAAGAAATTTCAACCCAATTTGATTTTACAGCACACATTCACTCTGTTACCAAGGCAGAGCCAAGCTTTCTTTTGACAAACACTACTGCTCCTCTTATAGTGTAGTCTTCTCTGTTATTCAGATGAATTTGAACTCCACTGTATTATAGTATCACTCTGATTATTTTCTATCAGATGCCTACTACTATAAACATTTAAAATCAAATATTCCAGTTCACTAACCTCCATCCTCAGATTCCCAGCAGTCACACAGAGCACCTCCATGTGGAGTACTGATCAGACCCCTCTTTGTATGCCTGACTTTTCTGGAGTGGTCGCACCAATCTTTGTTGTCACCTGTTTGGATTTTGTCATCTTCTTTAGGAAATGCAGAGTGTCTTCAGGTTCACCCTGAAGGTCACTCCAACTGATGTGTTCTCCTGCATCTGTCACCTTGCCCTCAATCCTCCATTTTAAAGCACTCCTACAGTCTTTTAAATTTTTTTTCTTTTTTTAAATCTTGAATTCTAGCAGACCCTTTCCCCTCTACACTGAAAGCTGGGGTTTTCACACATTCTGCATTTGCCTCTATTCTATTTACTGAAATAATGGTTTATGGAAATGGAAGCTCTTAAACACAATACTTGAGATGTTCAGGGAATAGAAAACCTAACTGATAAATAGGAATCAGTGTAATGTCCTCATGGGACATTCAATCATAGCAGCCCAGTTCAAAAAGAGAGCAGAGGGACATGGTGAGTCTTTCAATCTTGCTGACAGATTTCCTTGGTACACATCTGTTTGGTTAGAAGGAACAGTAAACACAGTTTGCTCATAATTTATTAAAAATAGAGATGTGTGTTTTTAAATAAGCAAACAAAATTCAAGTGTTTCTCAACCTGTACACAGTTATACAACAGGTTTATAAAGAAAATAAAGAAACAGGCATATTTGCAAACACAGAGATGAAGCATTTGAAGTAAATGATGTATTAAAAATTACATCCTTGGCTCCAGTGCTCACTAAGGTGTGCTGTTGAGCGGAGCTAATTTCTTGTGTCTGCTTTGGAAAGCCATTACCCCAACCGTCACCGTGGTTTACATGCACAGCACAGAGGAAGACACAAAACCTGTGTCCTCCCCCTCCAGGGAGTGCTCCTAGAAAGCTTTCTGGCCTTGAGTTCCATTACAGATTTGTCCTGCTACTTGGCCTGTAGGGAATCCCATGTCCACGTAAAGTCCGTGAAAATAACAAAGCCTTGTGCTGCACATGCTCCTTCTCCACTGTCAGCCTTACCTGCATACTCAGAGAGTGTGCTGGGGAGGCTGAGGCTGATGCCATCCATAAATCTAAGCCTTTGCAGAATATTCACTGTGCTTCCTCTCATTCCACTACACCAAGGGCATCTTGAATACAAGGGGGGATTAAGCATGGTTGAGCCAGTACTTTCCAGGGGCATCCCACCCCTGACACCCCTCTCCAACCTCCCTCACACCCCCAAAAATGGAATTATCCAGAAAATTAAAGGTATTTGTATTTATGACAAAGAGCAAGAAACTGAAAACTCCATGTGGGACTTCCTATATGTGTTGTGCATGCATAAACCCTTGGGTATTTTACACAGAAATGTTGATTATAATTATAGTACTAGAACATTTCTATCTGCCAAAGCGTCTGCCTTGCACCTGCTCTCCTACCATGAAAAGAGAGCAATGAGAGAGAACAGAAGCTGCATCGCGAAAGGAAAGAAAAATAGCAACCTCTTTAGAAAAGCACCATCAGTTTTTCTTCAAACATTTTTTTTCTTGGCTTCAGTGTGGGTAAAAAACAAGCATGGATCTTCCACTGTTTCCCTGCTCAGGATATAAGCAAACTCATGAAGGGCATCTCAACTCTACAGTTCTTGAAGAATTGAAATGAAAGGGTGGATCCTCAGAAGCTGGTATTTTCTCTTTGTCTGATTGAACAGTAACAGGTCTTGCAGTGTCAAGACCAGTTTCCTTTCCCTCCCTCTGACAGGAACGTGTTTATTTGCACTGTGGCATCAGCTGAGAGTTCATACGGGTCCCTTGCAGGTCAAAGTAAAGTCACTGCAGGTTTCAGAGGGAGCCAGGGCAGGATTTAAAACTGCATTTCCTTTTGAGGCCATTGATTCCTTTCTAGATTTCCAGTGTGCTGCCAGTCAACATGAGGTTTTTCGGATAAAAGCAAAATGTGCACCTGGAAATGAAGTCCTCAGCTATTCTGCAGTTAATACATAGCCCTGGGTTTCATATATAATGAAAATTATATATTAATATATATACTAATATATGTTCAAATGTAAAGAAAAATACTTGTCTCAACAAGGTGCTCAAGAATGCTTATGTATAAAAGTTGCTTTATCAGAGCACTCATTTAATATTTTTTTAAAAATTATGCCTAACACTCCATATTCTTGTCCTCTTAATCCTTTCTATGTAACTCAGTAAATAAACAAATAAATAAACAAACCCACCATTAAATACACATGTTTCAATGTATTTAAAGTATTTATTTCAGACAGAAAGGTACTTGGTGTGCACGTGAAACCATATTTTATTTTGGAGTATTTGCCAACAATATGAGAGATCTCTTGCAATGCTGAGAAAATGACTACTCAAGGTAATAATTTCCATGATTAGCTCTGCATTTTGGCTGAAAAACGCTCATAAAATTCTTTGTGTTTTACATTTCCTCTTAATAGCAGCACTATTTTAAAAAATACATATTTTTCAACATTTTTTCTTAGCAAGATACATCTGACAAGGCTTAGATTTGCTATTTGTCAGTTTCCAAGTAGGTCATATATATTCAGGTGAAAGTTAATTTACTATGTACTTCACATATATGTAAAAATTCCATATATATTTCATGGTGTATATATATATATATATAAAAAATATATGTATTCTAGTATGGTAAGAATATACATACTCTCCTATATAATACATATTTTATATACCATATATTTTTACATATAAATACAGCTAGAGATAAATATAAGATAAGATAAATACATTACAGCAATGTAAATACAGCTAGAGATAAATATAAATTCTGTGAAGGTGAAAAATAGAAACAACAAGAACTTACAATGTCTGTTGTAGCCACAAAGTATTTCAGTAACAACAGAAAGAAATTTGATATGATATGAACTGTTACTTTGAAGAAAGAACCAGTTTAGGAAGACAGGAGGTAAATGTAATGGAAAAATTTCAGGCTCTTTTTTTATACCCATGCTGCAGTAATGCCTGGAGGCCAGAGAGATACTTGGCTGACTAACAAAATGCTAATTATTCAGAGACTTCTGTTTCACAGAGTAAAGCCACATCAGTAACTTAGAAAGTGGGATCTGTGGAATTCTTAAAGCATACTAATGAAAAAAACGCCAGAAGGAAATTTAAAAGATGAGACAGTAAAAATTTTTAATAATGTGATATCACACTTACTTGCTATCCTGTATTTCATATTGTGAATACTAAGATGTGCAGGAATGCAATGTCTCATAATGGGACTGTGGCAGTAGGTCAAACAGGAAAGAAATAAAAAAAAAAAAGTGAGCAGAGGAAGGTGATTAAAATATTGAAGATGCACTTTAAAAACATTGCGGTAGTGCTCTTCCAGTTCTTCAAAAATTACAAATTTATGACTATCAGAGAAATTTTTCAATCATCTACTTTGAAACGTTTACCTGTGTATGATACCTGTATCTGAGCATCTATATTTATGTCAAAACTGAACATTGTACCCCAGAGTTTTCTGCTCGATATTAAATATATTGAATATTTTTGTATATTTGATAGCGAATTTGATAGTGAATAATATCTCGAATATTAGGTTTGGGAATATAAAGACATGCACAAAGGGAAATTAAAAAGGGGAGGATCTTAGGCAAAATCTCCAGATGGAATAGACCACAGCCACATATGTCTTACACTCACAGACAATTGTGTGTCAAAACCACATTATAAAGACTGTGAGAGCAAGCACCAGAAAGTCAGAAAAACACCAGAATTGTGGTTGTCCGCACAACTTAAATTCAGCTTGCATGTGTATATGCATTATGGCAGTCAATGGCACCACCACCTCCTGTTTTTCACAAGTCCCTTCCCTCTCTCAGTGCCCAGAATAGGTGATGAGAAGGTATTGACTGGCTTATCAACATATCATTTGTTCTCTGCACAGCCTGCACACTCTGATGGTTTTCTTGCACAGCAAAACCAAGACAAAATTTCAAAATGCTGCTGTGATGGCCAGGGGACTTGGACCTAGATGATCTTTAAAGTCCCATCCATCCCAAACCATTCTGTGATTCTAAGATTCTGCAGCGCCAGTAGCTGTGGTGGCTGCACGAATTTAACAGACTTCACAGAGCCTTTAGGGACTACTTCTGCCATTTCATACCAGGTAGCTAGTGTTAAAAAGGCTCTTTAAACCTGGCTGGCCAGTTTGAGATAATGAGGATTTCATTTTTCCATAGCCTTGAACAAGGCTATGGAAAAGACATGAATCTCATTAATTTCAAGTGCAGTCGTGAGCCTCAGATCCATAGTGTTCAAGCTGTTTAGGACACACAAATGCAAAAGGGAATTTGCACTTGCAAACCCTGGGAGGGCTAGACTTAAACACTTCTACAAATCTTACTGCAGTCTCTTGTATCAGATACACAAATACAGAAACATGTCATTTGGATTCAGATTACCTAGCTTGAGACATCTAAAAGCTATTTTCAAGCTAAACCAGGCATTTCAAAGTTAAACTGGCCATCTTTCAGAGACAGTAGAGACACAGATTGTGCCAAAGAGCTTGTCATCTTGTCTGCCCTGTGCATTTTAGACATTTTAGGACATTTTTAGAACACATCCTCTTCTTCTAGGGCACAGTCAGTTGTCTCTGAAGGTTTCGTTCTAACAGCAGCCTGAATTCACCATCTTAGATTTAGATGACTAACCAGTAAACACTTAAATTTGATGAGATATAACTCACATGTGAACCTCATAGAATTTTTTTAAAAGTTTCTAGTTTTTTGGGTGACTGACGGCAGCATTAAAATTGTTCCACATCACAGTCTAGAGGTGAATTGCCATGTTGTACAAATACAAACAGAACAACTAGGGGGAAAAAAAATCATCAGGTCATGTAATAACAGCACCTGGATAGAAAACTTCAAGTCCATGATGCAGGATTTTGTTCCTTGAGCTAGAAGAGTAGCTGCTAATGGTACTAACTTGGAGTCTCTCTAGAAGGTGATCGGACCTTTCCAGCAGTAAAATTTGGCCCAAATAAAATTCAGAAAATTTTAAGCAATGGAAATTATGATTTTAAGGGTACTGACAAGCAGCCCTTAAAACAAGTGACATCAATATTTACCTTTGGTACCTCTGGCATTTATCTGCATCTTCATTAAAACAGACATTAAAAGACAGGCTAGAAGCCTGTACCAGCCTATTCCTTGTGTTCAATGCTACCATTAGGGATCCCTGGGATGTGAGCATGCTCAAAGAAGTGCTGAAATTCTGACAAAATGGAATTGACAGCCTCATAACATCAGCCAC
This sequence comes from Oreocharis arfaki, assembly GCA_013398015.1. Lineage (NCBI taxonomy): Eukaryota > Metazoa > Chordata > Aves > Passeriformes > Paramythiidae > Oreocharis > Oreocharis arfaki. The sequence continues at coordinate 402,745 of VZRR01003151.1, forward strand.
AAGAAGCCAGGGAGGAACTGCAGGCTTAGAGGGTCTCTGTCAGCACTTATCTGCAGGCACCTGTGTAAGAGCTCTGACATCCCTGCAGTGCAGTACAAGATACTGTGTGTACTCCTCTGGCTGGCACTGCTTATCTTTAGGACTCACAGCCCCTTTCTCAGGCACTTCGTCAGAGGTCCAGCTCTGTTTCTTGCAATTCATTCCTTCCTGACAGAGGAATTAATTCCTTCCTACATTATACACATCATGCTGCATTATATACATCGTGCTTAGTGCCATGCATCCTTTCGCAGAGCTGATGCTGTGCTGGTAGCTTGGAGAGACAAGGGAATTGAAAAACAACCACTCTGCCTCCATCACTATCTTTGTAGCCAGGAAAGCAATATATCTGAAGAAACAGTTAATTGAATGGAACATTGTGAGAGAGGAGATGACATTGCTAGGGACTGTATTACCAGAGGGGTCAGATCAGGACATTCCAACAATTATCTTAATTTCTTCATCTCTTCTGTCAATAGCTGTTGACTTTATTTCATTTGGCTGCCTCTCACTTATTTCCAGAGGCAAGAGTGCAAATCCTGCCAGTGCCACACTGCAGCACTGTGTGCTCCAACTGCAGCAAACACTGTGGTATTATACTGCATTATGCTGAGCCAAGCAGACACTTCTGCTGAGCCCTGGCATCAATGATGTATCAGTGTTTCACTGACTCCCATTCTATTAAAAGAGGTTAACAAGACTGGTGTTCAGCACTGATGTCTCTGTTTCTTATCTGCATGGAATTTAAAGTGCCCATAACTCAATAGCAAGTGATACTGCTATTCTTTTTGAAAGATCCCTGTAACTGGTGGCTGATTCCATTACACATTCTCAGTCCCTTAATGTGCTGCTTTCCCATGTGGATACATTATCCTTTACCATTTGCCAGCCTGGGCCTGGGAGCAGAGTGCAGAGGGGGAGGGAAATGAGGAAGCCCAACCTGCTGTGGGCAGTCACACTTTGCCACATGGACACACGGGGCTCTCACGTAGCTGTGCGTGTGCCACCAACACAACACATTGCTCATCCCCCAGCAGATTCCAATGATCACCCCACCACAAAGTTCCTACAAGCATCAGTTCTGGGATAAATCTAGGAAAGCTGGAGTGCTTCAGTTTCATTGACAGAGTGGAGTGTAGAGCTGTGCCCCTTCAAGGGAGGGCATTCACACCTGAATTACCAGGGACTGGTACCCAACAGGAAAAAGAGGACGAAAATATGTCCTTTCCTGGAATTGCATCCCTCCTTTTCACAAAGTTTTCCTTCCAGTGTTTCAGTTAAATAGAGGAAGGGGAAGAATAATTTTCTCCATAAAATGAGAGAATGATGATATTATTATAGCCTAGTCAAAATCCAGAGAAATGGGGAGAAGTGGGATGGATGCATCCACGAAAGAGGATTCCCTCTTTAGACCTCCAACATACCCCTCTGTAGGAATCACCTGGCACTTTGGTTTAAGTGGAATTACACTGTTTGAATATATACTGCAGTTTTGTGTATAAATAGGATGGAAAAAATACACACCAGCAACAGGACAAGCACAGCCTTTATTAGCCAAGCAATCATTTTATAGCCATTGGTATCACTGATAATGAGAATAGCTGGATTGCTGATTTAGTTCTGTTCCTTTTTTTAAATAAAAATATTAATTTGCATTTATTTTATTTTTTGGAATCTAGTTTGGATCTCATAGTATTTATTGACATAAATAAATAATTTTGTGGAAATGCTGAATGAAGCCTACTTTCAGCTACACTAGGTCTTTTGAAAACACTGTCTCAAATCCAAATAGTGGTAAGGATAAAGGTTGGTGAAAACATCTGTGGTGGTCATTTTTCTTTGCAAATTGATACTATATTTTCAAACTATAGCAGAAAGAATGCTCTTAGTGTCGTAGCACAACTAAAAAATGCTGAAGGCCTCCTAAGAAACCATTGCAAATTTCTCAGTAAATTGTCATTGCACACAGATGAACATTTATCAAAGCTGTACATAAATTTCCTGCACAAACTTCGCTTTCAGTGTGAAAAAAAAGGGATCAATTTATGTGCTAATAGACCAAACATGTAAATAAATGACATATGCATGTACAGTTGATATCTATATGCAAATATCAGGCATACACTTAATTTCAAAACCTGGTCCTAAAGTGTTTCCAAAAGAGGAAGCATCAAGGTGAAGCTAGGCTATAATTAAGACCAAATTTTGTCTGTTAATCAGTTTTCTCGGTTCAGCCTCGGTAAGCAGAGGAACAGTTCCACATGTTTGACCTTGCTTTTGTCACTAAAACAAATTCCTGACAAGATCAAGCCGATTCTCTCCCCATATCAACTCATGCAATAATTTTCATGCAATGTCCCTTCTTAACTAATAAGTGAGAGCTCTCTCTGCCTTAAGGGAGATGAATATGAAGCCAGCTGAGTGTCCCCTGTCCAGATATTCCCATGTCCCAGTGTGATTAGCACTGTCTTGTCAAATTTAGCTCTAAGCCATTTGTGAACACCTTCTTTGTTTATAGTAGCACACTGAAATCTGCACAGACCTCTGTGTTTGCTTTTCTGTGTATCCTATTAACAGTGCACTACATTTCAAGATGTCATACTGCAGAAAGACACAAAAGCTTTAAACCAAATTTAAAAAATTACTTTCATTCTGGATAAATACTGCTGGGTATAAGTCTCAGAAAACAGAATTGGGATTTAGTTCTACTAAATTGCTTACCAGTTGTAAATTCAGAGTGACTGTACAAGAATTTTTGTACTGCATTTGAAATTCTTCAATTGCAATTTTGTACAAAAATACCTATAAAAATCAAACTATGGCTAATCAGGATTGAACCCTGTAAATGACCAGCTATGACTTGCTTGGAAAGTGGCATAAAGAAATTTTTTAAAACTATGACCTTGAGAAAAATTTTCAAAAAGCCCAGATATTTTTATTATTGCATAAGAGTAAATAACACCATAAACCACAATCTTTCAGTTTTCATTCCAGTATAATAAAGCACAGTGTATTAGATCCTGATTCTCAGTCTTCCTTTCCTACATGCATAGGAAGATAGTCTAGATATAGATGCACAACCAAGAACAACCTTCAACTCAGGAGTTGTACTTTTTTTTAAAAGTAGAAATACAAAGAAAGGAGGAACTAAGGGGGAATATTGCTTTAGCTAGATGAGTCAAGAATGCATGAGGGGACTGCCTCTATCAGTCTTCATGTTGAATTCAGAGCGATGTATTCCACTACTATATGCAAGGAACCAGTTTTAAGTGTATTCCATCTCTCCCATTTGACCAACTATTTGTTCAGCAGCTGTATGTAGCTCCTGCCTGAAGAGATTTTAGCACGATGAAACCATGGCTCAGATAGTAAATTACCAATATACTGTTACTGTACACAAACTGCAGAAGAGATGAACATGACAAAGCATCTTCTATCTATCCCTGATTTACCAATTTCTAGCCTGTATTTCAAGTGGGAAATGTTAAGGGTTTGTTTTGGTTTGTTTAGGGTTTTTTTATGATGTCAGCAATAAACAAGTTATTATTGCAAAGACAGACTTCTGTATTTTTCTCAATAAACAGGACTGCATTGCTGAACTATAAAGCCAAGAAGACTGGTACAGTGTGAAAATATGCAGGGGAACAACAGCTGTTAGTCATTATTTTCTCCTTATCCTTTCAACACCTCTCATTCAATTTGCTCACTAATGGGTAAATTACACTTTCTCCCTAGGACATTTTCTCATTTCAGGCAGGTACTAAAAAGAATCCTGAGACCATTAAGAGTCATTGGTCAAAGACACTCCATCTTTTGTTGCTTTCACCGTAGATATTAAAACTAATTTTTATGCTTTATCAAACAGCTAAAGCTGATGTGTTCTCCTAGCCCTTTGTCACTACTAATGTGATGGAGGATGTTCCTGCTTTTCTTCTTTAGACAATGAACCTCGCCTCTTTTTTTTTTTTCCTTACACAGCCTATGTTAAATTTCTCAAAAGAGAAATGTGAAATACAAAAATTATTCCTCTCACTTCATTTAGGCCAAAGAAGAATCTACCATCAGACAGCTTTTAAACATTTCTTCTATGCTTTACCTCCTCTGACAAGCTTCACAGTAGCTATTTGGAAAAAGAGGAAAAGCAGAAACAATTTTGCTGATGATCACATCCACTTTATTGCACAAGTTACTATACTTTGCTTTATTCTCTATTTCTTAGCTGTAAGATGAATGTGTTGTAGTTTGTGCCTTTTGTTTACTCTGATTCTAATTAATCTGATTCTAGGCCACAGTGAAAATGAGGCAGGGAAAAACACAAACAGCTACAAACACCACATCCTACTAAACTGGACTTTTCACTGGAAAATACATTTTCCTTCATTAACTCTTAAAGTCATAATTATCAGTTTTGGCCAAATGGCACAAATCTCCAAAATGAGAGAGTATGTCCACTGGTGAAGTTGGAACATATCACAGCACGCACAAGCTTGAATATGTGCACTCTTCCAAATACTTCTTGTTCAAAAAAAAATGGTTGCTTTTCTTCAGAAAGGCAAGTCAGTCTACATCTGGTTTTGACTTTCAGATGTGAAAGATGAACCTGATTACATTTCCCACACAGCTTCTAATAAGCAACATTTTTTACAACTGGTATCGCTGGTATTATTTAGTGAAATGGTTTGTGCTGAAGATGTTGTGGAGAAGGCACAAGCCTGTAGCTACTCCTTTGAGAGTAGCAGCTACTTGCACCTACTCTTGGACAGCGCTAAGGTAGACACACTCATTATGCCTCATACAAACTCAAAAAGGCAAAATATTATTCCAAAGAGTGCCTCAATTTTTGTGGTACCTCAGTAATGTGGGCCTTTAATGGGACAATAAATTACCTGGGGTTGAAGCCCTCCTTCAGCATTAAGGCAGTTCCATCCCACCAACCCTCCTGAAGGCTGATACTATTACTGTTTACCAGCTCTTACATAACATGTTTCTGCCCCTCTCCCATGCACCACGGATGGCAATCTCAGAAAGAGAAGGGAAAACAAAAATAATGAATAAAAATAGGAACAAAAGTAAACTCCCTTGGTGCCGGGGAACATGGGAATGGCAGGAGCTCAGTGTAAAACCTTGCACGTGTAGTAACAGCACCCAGTGCTGGCAGTGGAATGAAGTATTGGGTCCACATGAAAAAAAGAATTAAGGCAGGAACGTTTCCTCGGTAAAAATACCGTATTTTTAAAAGGGTGTGTGTGTAT
>VZRR01003151.1:408199-468740 GCA_013398015.1 Oreocharis arfaki
CCCGCCCGCCCCCCGGCAGCTGCCATGTGTCTGCTCAAGTGCGATTAACACAGACTCGCCAAATCCCCCCCACGCCCGCTTCCCCTCCCAGGGCCATTTGGGGCATGCACGCGCCCGCGCCCCGTGTTTACACGGCGGCGCCTTCGCTCGGAGCCTTTTTGTGGATGGCGCTGGCAGATGAGCCGGGGGAGGTGGGGGCTCCGCGCCGCGCAGCGCCCGCCGCCGGCTATAAAAGCCTCCGGGCCCGCGGGAGTCAGCGCCAGGCGAGCGGCCGCGTACCGGCGGAGGATGGAGGGCGGCTGCCCACGCCTGCTCTCGGCGGCGCTGCCCCCGCAGGGCTACTCGCCCCTCTCCTCCTCCCGGTGCGGGGGGCGGCCCGGTCCTGCCCTGACGGCCCCGCCCTCGCCCCGCAGCCCTGCGCCCTTCTGGAGACCGTGGGTGCCCGCGCCGGGTGAGGCGGCCCGGCGGAGCGGCCCCGGCCCCGGCCCCGCAACGGGTCGTGGGGCGCGGCGCGGCGGAGCATCTGCCGCCGGTATCGCCGCACACACGGCTGGGAGTCCAGGCGGGGCGGGGATGCTCGGGGAGGGCCCGGTGCCGTGCCGGCGGGCTGACCTCTGCTCTCTCCTCTGCAGCCTCACAGCCCCGGCGGGCTGGCGGAAGCCTCCCGAAAGCTGGCGCAGTACACGCACCCCGTCAGGTAAGTGGCAGTCCCCGGCCGCCGCCGGTTCCCGCGGGAGACATCGGGGCACCAGGGCCCCGTGGCGCTGCGCGGCCAGGAGGGAGTCCCTTGCTCGCCACGGTAGTGCCGTAGCACTCGCTCTCCCGCCCATTTTGTTTCCACCCATATATTTATGTAGATGTTAAAGAGCCTTGGGAGTGAAGTGGCTCTCTGTGTGCTTTTGAACTGACAGATCCTTGGGCAAATGATTGCCGGGACTCGTGGATTTAACATCTTTGAGGTGTTGATGTTCCTCTATGGTGTGGGACTTAAGACCTATTACTCAGTTATGTGGTGTTTTTTGGTGGCGGTAGAGTTGGCTGAAGCACCTTGCTACTCATTCCTGCGCCCAGGATTAAAAAAAGGCAAGGGGGCGTAGTTTCTAGGCTGTGTTGCTGTGCAAACGCCCAGCGCCATCCCAGAGCAAGGAAGCAGGTGGAGGCCAGAGAGAGAGTTGCAGGAGGAGAGGGTATGCACTGGCTAAGCCACCATTGCCGAGGAAAATACGTGTGTAACTGCTGCTTAAATGATTAAGGTAATTATAGTATCTGTACTGTCAGTTCTGAAAAGGAAATAGAGAAAATAACAGCTGAATCTGTGAGAGTCTGTATTCAGAAATGCTCCTAGGTGTTGCAAGGTACTTAAAATAATTGCACAGGTAGTTTTTCCAGACAAGATGTGGCTTTCTTTCAAATATAGGTTCTGATCCTTCAAATACTGATGCACTAACTAAGCAACTGTACAGGCAGACTTTACTGTGACTGCTCCAATGCTTAGGTTTGAGTGAAGGCTGTTGGAGGGAATATTGGGAATGGAGGCCTGTTACAAAACCGATGCCCGTGACTTTGTGTTGCCAAGGAAGCAATGTTCTGTTAAACAGTAGCCTAGAAAGTATTTACTGTAATTGCTAGAAAGCTGTCTAGTCTGTTTCTTAATGCATTTCTATTTTAAACAATTTGTAGTCAGCATTTCATTGTGTTTTAGTGTGCTAGTCTCCTGGCTCTTGGGACTTCCATGGTCTGTTCCTTCTAGATATTTCCAAACTGTAAGCAAAAGAGGATGGTAGTTGAAAATGAACAGGAACTTGGAGTATATTAATAGCAATATATTATCATTAGCTGATAGCCCTTGCTAACTGTGATCTTATCAGCCAATTTTGTTAATTTCTGGGTACAACACAGGCTGCTTTAAAATCTACATCAGTGGGACATCTTCCTTAAGGAACCTGTTGATTGTTTTTGGAAAGACAGATGAAATATCAAGGTCTGATCACTCCTAGACCTTTACCATTCCTTTGAATTTTACAATGGTGTGAAACAAGTATCAACAACTACCTAGGCTGGGGACCTTCAGTAGAAAAACTACTCATTCAATTCAAATGTATTTTTGATCCTGTTTGACACTCATTGTATTCCCTATGAATAGTTCCAGTAGGGGCAGTACTACTTGGATCAGTAGTACTGTTAATGAGGTGCTGGAGTGGGAAGTTTCAGATGCAGGGTCTTGGGCTTTAGTTGTTTTGCTGCAAAACTAGCACTCTAAATGCATCTTTATCTTTTCAGATGAAAATAAGAATCCAGATGATTTTTTTTCCCCCTAATTGAATGTAGAAAGCAATTTAGCGATTGAGCATGTAAGGAAAATTTCTGTAGGATGCTTAATAGAATTCTACTTTGTTTTTTTGCATGTCAGCCTCCAAGTAAAATACACAACAATAAGCAAATCTATTGTATACTTGTTTCAGACTATTTTGGCCCAAATCAAGGTGCTATGATTACTTGTATCAGGAAGCTGAAGCACTTCTGAAAAACTTCCCAGTTCAGGCTACAATTTCCTTTTATGAAGACTCGGATAGTGAAGATGATGAAGATGAACTGGAACAAGATTCAAGAACAGAATCAGGTTGCTGATTACAGAGAAGGCCAATGCCACTTCTAAGATGTAATTTAAACTTAATATAAATATGTATTATAGTATTTTTAAAGATAATTTATTTCTATGTAAGTTATTCTTAATAAAACTGAGATGTCTTGTAATTTTATCTGAGCCTTCTTCCTTTGTTCTGTTCTTGTCCTGGTCTAAGTGGGGAAGGTATTGATTAGTATTTTTATATCTGATGTCCTATAGTTTGTAGATCACAAGTAGAACACCAATTTCTGAAGCAGAGAACAGATGCCTTACTTTGAAGGCTCTATGGTTATGTGATTTTCTCAAAGTCTGAGGACACAAGGAAAGCTTGTCATTGTGATTTAGTAGGCTCCATATGGAAGTGTATCAAGGAATCATTGGATTAAGTATTCTAATTGTGTTGCACCTGCTGTTACAACAGAGTTTCAAACATGGAGAAGAGACAATGTAGCTGTTTTCTAAATAGAGAATAGAGTCCAAATTCTAATCTGGTTCTTGTTGGGTAGAGGTGTTTGCCTCAAGTCACTTGTGCTCTCATATACATGTACTGTGTTATACATAAAAGTGATAGTTTCATACTGCATTTGTCTGTAAAGTGGACATGAAGAAATGAGAAAAAGGTTTAATTGAGTTGTTATAATAGTGTGCTTGGTTTTAATAATTGAAGCAAAATTTGGTACCAATCATCGTGAAGGCCAAAGCCCCTAAAAGAACAACAACAAAACAAATCCGAAGCTTTGAAATTAAAGGCTAGTGCCTCTGTCAGGTAGAGCCTGTGTACTTACCTGGATCTGCCCTTGCCTGAGTGCTGTGGGTGCTGCTGCAGGCCGTGCTGGCCCAGAGTGCCAAAGCCATCCAGGGAGTGCTCACTCCGTCCCATCTGCTCCCAGGGGCCCCGCTGCAGGACGGAAGCGGGCCCTCACACAGAGCCTTCTCACACTTAACCTTCAGAGCGTGGGGTAGAGCAGCTGTCTGCCACAACCTCTCAGCCTAAGCACCTGGCGCTGGGACACCTGGACGGAAAACCAACCTTAGCGGAGGCGTAGACACCCCTACCACCCCTGGGGAGACAAGGCGGCGTACGGGGTACGCCCCGCTCCTTGCTCACAGGAATGTCCAGTCCCTGGCAGCCTCCCCCACGACGACCCCGAGCCGAGGCGGCCAGCGCTGCTCCCGGCCGGGCCGCGGCCCCGCCCGCCCTGGCGGAGCCTGCGCGGTGTGCCCCAGCGCTCCGCCCGCCCGCCCGCCCGGGCCCGGCCGCGGCCTGGCCCGGCAGGATGCTGAACGTGACGCCGCCGGCCTTCCCCGCGCCCGGCTCGCAGCAGCGAGCGGCAGCGGGTGCCCGCAGCAAGGTAGGGGCGGCTCTGCCGCTGGTCGTCGCTTGGGGGATCGTGAACGACCCCCGCGTTTTCCCCCTGCGCCGGCGGCGGCTGCCTGGCCTGGCCCCGCCTGGCCGAGCTGCGGTGGTTCCCGGTCAGTTCTCGGCTGCCGCTGGGGCTGGGCTGCCGCCGGCCGCTCCCCTTCAGCGATCTCATAGTCCGAGAGGCCGCGGCAGGGTCTCGGGCGAGAGGCCGGCTCGGCTGCGTCGCTGAAAAGCACTTGGTACCTCTCGTTTGAGAGGGCGGCGGTGATAACGCTTCCGGCATTGCCTGCCCGGGCTGTTCCTCTGCAGAGATGGAGGCTTTCACCTTGGAATTATTGCATGTGGCTTATGCTTTATGTGCTGGATCTTCATCTTTGGAGAGGTTTTGAGAACACTTGTTGTCTGCAGACCTCCCTTAGACAGCAGACTTGGACTAAAGTAGCGTTAAAAGATGTGGGTCTGTGTAGGCTTTAGGTTTTTTTACTTCTGTTTTTCCTGTGGTTTTGTAAGACCGCAGTCCTTTAACCCTGTTTCCTCCTGTTGAAGTTTGGATCAAAAGGGTTCCCAGACTGTGGTGCTGTTGAGAAGGAAGGCGTTAGACGTCCTGAAGATCTTGCTGTGCCTTTCAGGCCGGCCATGGCAATAGTTCTCTGGAAAGCTACCAGACTCCTGTCCCAGCTTTCTCTGGGTGAGGCTTCCAGTTGCTGTAGGGCTTGCGGAAAGTCTTTATGAATGCTGTGAAGGCAAACCTTGTCTTACCTGACTATGATTTTTAAATCTCTTTTCTTTATTGCCTGTAGGTTTCTAGACTGTACCTTAAATGATTTACCACCACGGGCAGACTTGATATCTTCAGTTTGCTTTGGGAAGAGTAATCTGAATGTTTGTTGATATTCAGTAATTTCTATGTCTGTGTTACTACCCAGAATGCTTCCTTAAGCACCCTTACTGCTGAGTAGGACTCCCAAATATCAGTGAATAATATGAGTTGGGTTATTTCTTTTTTTTTTTTTGTCTGAGCCCTCCTATGAAGCTTAGAAAAGTGTGTTGAATGGCTTTTTCTTCCTTTAGAGTTTGAAGTTGTTTGTACCTTTGTTATTTTTCAGGTACCTTTAAAACCAGGAAGAAGTCTTATGGATTGGATTCGGCTAACTAAAAGTGGGAAGGACTTGACTGGTTTGAAAGGGAGGCTGATTGAAGTGACTGAAGATGAGCTCTCTAAACACAACAAAAAGGAGGACTGCTGGATATGTATAAGAGGTTGGTTGCTGTGGTGTTACATCTGTGTTTTTTACCTGGCTTCTCTTTTCTGTACTCAAAGAAGAAACAACAAAACTCAAACAACAAAAACCACACTCCAAAAGAAAACTATACACCTCCTGTGCTTAGGCCAGGTGTAATCTTGGCATAATTGGGCATAACTTCAAGCAAGAGATTTTGTGTTATGAAGATTTTCTTTGCTTTCAAACCTTTCTAAAGAAGTCTTCAAAATGGGCATTTTTTATACCTATTTTATATCTGCCAGTGAAAATAATAAACCAGAAGATTGTAGATAATGTACTGAAGAAAAAGGGCTTAGGAAGAAAATAGGGGTTTGAAAATGCTGACGTGTACACTCCTTAGTCTTGGACAGTTTATTATTTTGAGCAGTTGACTATTTTTAGAGATTGCTTTAGAGCATCCAGAGACATATAAATATTAAAAATACTACTTAAATGTGTAGAATGGTCTTTAGGAAATAATTGTGAAAGTCCACATACTATTTCATAAAACTTAGTAATGCAAATGATTGTTGCCACGCAGAGCAACTGTAGTCTCTGTCTAAAATAACAAATATCTGTGGTAACTATACAATTCTATTTCTGTTATTGTTTTGATGAAATTTTAGCTGAGAGGTTGAATCATATGTTATAAATTTAGCAATGTGTGAAGGTGGTCTGGAGCAATAGCTGTGGCTAGATGAGTATTTTCAGAGTTGCAGATGAAGTTCCTAGTTGTCCTACAGAAAGGAGTAAAATGTTTTCTCTGCAGTTAATCATTTAGAGGCTAAAATACACTAATATCACCTTAAATTTGTTAGGAAACCAGTTTCTGTGAAGATAGATTAAGGAGATCAGAGTAGCTAATGGGACATTTCTGTGGAAAGAGTGGTTCTGTTAGTGATAGCATTGATCTGGTAAGGAGCAGCATTGATATTTGATAAAATGTCATGTTTGAACTTCAGCAGAAGAACGTTAAAAATTTCCATGTGAGGGTGATTGTATTATTGTTGGGTGTTAAAGGGGATGAGAGTGAAAGTAAAGGTAAAATGTTATTCTGTACTGGCCTTTGAGCAAAATAATAGGATTGTTAATTCCCTGTGTGGCAGTTGGACGTGCTAGTAAAACTATAGTGGGAGGAGAGCTAAAGAAAGCTTGCTTGCTATGGACATCTGTTCATTTTTCTCTCTGAAAAAGGAACACGTACTGCAGGCAGAATTACTGCCTAAAAATGCTTCTGTTTTAGTTTTTAACTCATTGTACCTTCACTGTATCTCTGAGGTTGTTTTTTTACACAAACTCCATCAAGCTGCATCTGTATCTTTCCTTAAATTTTTCCGTGTCTGCCTTTTCTTTGTTCTCAGATGACTAGTGAAAAAACCATCATAACTGAAAATCACAGTAGATTATCCATAGCCCTCATATGTGGACAGGTAGTAAAACTGTAATTATGGAAAAGCTAAATGAGGTCTCTGCATTGGCAGTTAGGCTGTGTCTCTGTATGAGAGAGCAGAAACTCACGAGAGCAGTGTGAAGTAAAAGAAGAACAGGAGCTAACTTAGTTCAAAACCCCAGTGGGATCAAAGAAAGCTGTCATATAGGCCACAAATTTGTATATGAAGGGAGGGGTTCAGGGGAGTTAAAAAAAGCATGAAGGGTATGTAAATGATAGTTCTTTTGCTCCAGCAAGATTGATGGTAAATTGGAGTAATATTCAGGAGGCCATGACTGTGCAGATACTTATATTTTATTGTGTGCAGTGATCACAGCTGCACACAAGATGGCACAGTGAATTCAGCCATCAGAAGAACAGGTCAGTAAAGTGTACTAAGATCCTTTCTTTGTTACTGACTAGGTCTTTGTTGGTGACTGGGATGGTTGTTCTTGCCAGCTAGGATTGCCTCAAGTATGTCTGCCCCAGACTCTGCTGAATGCCTTTCTCTCCTTCTGAAATAATAAATGTACACTTCCTAATGTCTTAAAAGCTTTTTCTGAAAGCACTGCCACAGTTCTACTTCTGGTAGCTTCCTGTTTTGATAATGTTAAATATCTTCAAATATTCGGCTAGATGGGGATCCAGTAATCATGTTAACAGCAATATGTCTGTAGTTAAATCTGTTTATAGCTGCATTCTTCAGGCTCCAATAACACAGTTGCCTAGCAACAATAGTTATCTTTCGTCATTTCAGACCTGTGAAGAAACATTGTTTTATCTTGCTGGAAGTGTAGAAACAATGCTGAGCCCTTTTGCTGGGACAGATTACTACCAGAGTTGTAAACCTTTAACGAGTACAAGCTATGTTAAGTTTCTTACTTTGCTGAATCTAAAGAATGGAAGTTTTGTTGCTGATAGCGACAGTTTTTTCTCGTGTGAGACCATTTGTTCCTGTAGGCATTTCATTCTGTGATGGTGTTGGGTGGTAAGGAAACAACTACGACAACTCTTCAGGGATAACTTAATTGGAAGGGAAACTGAAAAAAATTCTGTGCACTAGCTGGTTCAATTTTGTCTCTTTTTAAACCTGCCCATGGTACTTTTACCCTCTAGCTAGGATATGTCATGTTCAGTTTCTAGGTTGAGGTCTTAAACCTGGGCAAGTGGTATGGCATTTTAGGACTGGCACCTCCATGTAATTAAGATACCTCTTGCGCTCTATACAATTGTGTCACTTATGTTTCTGGTTTTGTAAGTCATACAGTTTGTTCCAATTATGCCTACTGTTTGCTAGTACATTGTTTAATTTATGCTAACCTTTCTATTGTTTTTGGAGACAGGAGTGGTTGTAGAAATGCTGCTCATATGCTTTTATATTCTGTTTTCTTCAGGATTTGTATATAATGGCACACCATACATGGAGTATCATCCAGGTGGTGAGGATGAACTAATGAAAGCAGCAGGAACTGATGGTACAGATCTCTTTGATCAGGTGAGAACAACTGTCAGCAAACAACACTTGCTCACTGTACTTTGAAAAATACGTGTTTTGCAATTATTTCTAGGGCATTTCAGTGGAAACTTTTTCAGTCCTAAGGAAGGGCAGGGGGTCACTGCTCTGAATGACACTTTTATGTGCGGAAAGAGACATGTAGTTTAAACGTTGTATCAAAAGACCATAATAAAAATGTCGCTTTATGTTGTTAGAATTATGTTTCAGCTAGACCTCTTTTTTAGCAGAAACAGCAATAAAGCTAGCAACAATTTGAGATACCACCTTCTTAATAAATTTCTGCAATGACTAATTACTGTTGTTGGTGAGGCCTGTTTTTCTAAGACCTTTCACTTTTTGAAAAATGCTTGTAGAATTCCTTGTCTATTTATTTGGCAGCTGCGTTATCAGAAAAAATGCTGGAGCTTCTGTTTACTGGGGAACAAATCACAAGATGACAGTTGGTCTCTTACGTGTTTACTGTTTCTTTAAATGTTTTGAAAAGACTCAGGAGGTAAAGGTCCTGCAGCATGGGTGTGCTTTCTGCAAGGAATTGCTTGCAGACTTTTTGATGTAAAATGTGATTCACTGAGTCGGTATTTTTTAGAAACAGACATTCTTTGGGTTTCCATTACTCACTGGGTTCATTTGAGAAACTGGGAAAGAGCAGAAAAGGAATCTCTTCTGTTTCTGAAAGGAAATCTGTTAGCTCTTTACATGTTGTGCACCAGAGTATGTTATGCCTTTGTTTGCAAAATGTTTTTAATGATGTAAATAAAGATGAATAATGTTTTAGTTTTGTTGAGTTTATCCTTGGTTAATCCTTTCACAAATGAAGTGTTGGTTTTGAGCATAATTCTTTGGTTTCAAGAAACTTTTAGTATCAAGTATCATCTAGTATCAAGCTGTGGCTTGGAATTATGTGGGTCATTATATGATGTCCTTGAAAACAGGAGTCTTGACATCAGGAGTATTTGGGGAAGCCCTTGTAGTTGTTACTAAGTTCAGAGATATGCTTGCTACTTTTTTTTTTCTTTTTTTNCATAATTCTTTGGTTTCAAGAAACTTTTAGTATCAAGTATCTAGTATCAAGCTATGGCTTGGAATTATGTGGGTCATTATATGATGTCCTTGAAAACAGGAGTCTTGACATCAGGAGTATTTGGGGAAGCCCTTGTAGTTGTTACTAAGTTCAGAGATATGCTTGCTACTTTTTTTTTTCTTTTTTTTTTTTTTTCCTTGGGAATGGAAGCAGGTTTAGATCCTGAAAATATGCTTTTCACTTTTATTGTTTCTGGCTTGTGACTTTTTTTTTACCAGAGGCATTACCAGAGGCATGTGTTTTCCTCTCTGCTTTCTGTGTCTGTTGGATACTGATCTTTTTTTAAGAGTTTTGCTCCCCAAATTTCTGGAAAAATTAATTGTCACTCATAATCCTTCATTTCTTTCTGTTATCTGTATATGAGGAAACTACAACTTGTTGATGGGATTCTTTATCTCGTCTCCTTAGCTATTCCAGTTTAAAGTTTTTATTTTTTAATCTAGATACTATTCAAATTTGTCATGCAACACTTTATTTCCTCTTCTCTTCTTGTGATGTTATCCTGGATGCCCTATCAGAATTCGCTTTTCTGCCATCCATTTCCTCTACAAGTTCTCCAGTTCTGGTCTGTAAAGCTACTACTTTTTCTTCACTTTATTTTATTTTCTAAAATAGGGAATTTCCAAACGATTCAGTGCTAGTAAGACAGAAGCAAACAGAAATACACCAGCTTGGTAGGAGGTGTTTGTTTGGCTTAACTGTTACTCTTTATATTTGTTTCCTTCATCCGTTTTCCCTTCACTTGTCTAAACAAGACTAATAAACATTGTGGTAATGACAAGGTCTTTGTTCTGTTAGTTGTGTAGCATGCATCAAAAAAATGCTCCTATGAAATATATTCTGTAGCTCAAGGTTATGATGTTCAGATATTGAAAAGCATAAATGAGTAAACCTATTGCTATTTTTTTCATAATCCTATTTTTTTATTTAAAGCCATGATACCTGTAATAGAAGTAAAAATAAGTACTGCATGATGTAATAGTGACTTCTAATGTGTTTAAAAACCAATCCGCTAAATGAATTAGTCAAAGTACCAAAATGAACTTTTCTTTTTCAGTGCATAAAACAACATAGTAAGAATTCCAAATTTTATGAAAAAATGTTTTTTTAATGTAGGTTCATCGTTGGGTCAATTATGAATCAATGCTGAAGGAATGTCTTGTTGGGAGAATGGCTGTCAAGCCTATTGCTGCTCCAAAAGGTGAGGTTTTTTAACAATGAAATATTGTCTATTATACTTTATTCCAAAGTTATCTAGAAATTATGAGAAATCCTAAATCACCTCATATTTATGAGGAGAGTCTCTATTCTTGCATAGAATTGAAGGCTTTTGCATATATTAACTTTTTTACAGCAAATACCTGGAGATGAAATTGTATAGTTGAAGACTTTTATAAGTAGTTTACTTGCTACATTTCTACTTTTGTTTTTAGTCATTAGAAAACAGCTGTACATGTGTGTTATATGTCTGTGTGTATAGAAAAGACCTTTTCCTGCCCTGCTCTCCCCCAAGATCCCTCTTTTTTCTTCTGATTCCAGTGGGCAAACTGTCATAAGCAGCTCTCATCTTGAAATAAAAGTCAATATTTTCAATCTGGTGATTTCAGCACCTTACATACATCTGGCAAGTTGCATACGTATTGAGATTTTTGAATACATTTATATATTTATGGGTAGTTATTCTTTCCAGAACACTTTATTGGGTCCTTTAGTTTGAATTTACCTTGAGAAAATTTTGCCGATACAACAGACTCTTCTGAGCCAGGAGAGCAAGAAATGTAGTATAGTCTTAGAATGCCTATGATGGTTTCCAGAAACTTTAATCTTCAGTCTGTCTTTCAGTTTGTAGGCCACAGCCAAAATTTCCTGTACCTGGGAAGCAGACACTGTTACTCAATATTGACCCTTAGCAAAACTGCTGTGAAAACGTAAAAGGATTAATAATTTCATCTATTTTTCTCCAATTGTGTGGCATCCTTTAGTTCGCAGTTTCAGCCATCTTGTAGCTCTTCAGCTCCTGAAGAAGTGCACTGTATGCTTGCTTAATGCTTAGATAACGTTGTCTTAACAGTTGGATTGAGTTTGGTCTGTGCATGAAGTGGAACAGTATTTTACATCTCCGTGGTGCTAGGTAGCTAATTCCAGTGCGGAACTTTTAAGGTAAAGGCTGTGAACTATGGAGAAACCTCAGCAGCATGACTGCCTCACTGAGTTGAGGCATTACAGAGACATTATTGCTACTTTGTCAGCTGGGTTAGAAATTTAAAAGTAAACATGAATTTTGTTGATTTTGTTAATCTAACCTTTCTGCAACTGTAAGGAATTCTTGTGACAGCTAGTCAGTAAAACATAAACACGTCTTTGCCCCTGCTGGCTCTGGCAATCCATTGTCTGCTGTTTCCTTTTTCTGCTTTGTTCTGTAATAGGACTATCCATTTTGCTGTAGCAGAATTTGCAGGATAAAGGTTGTCAGCTATATAAAACCAGTTCTGTTGCCTGTGTCACTTTTAGCCATTTCAGACTTGAAAAAAAGGAATTTTGTTGTTGAAGAATCAAACTGATTACAGAACTACAGGTCATTTAGATTGGAGAAGACCTCCAAGATCGAGTCCATCCTTTGAACAGCCACCACCACCTTGTCGACTAGACGACGGACTAAGTGCCATGTCCAGTCATTTCTTGAATACTTCCAGAGATGGTGACTCCACCACCTCCCTGGGCAGCCTGACACAATGCTTGGCAGCCCTTTCAGGGAATTTCTTCCTGATCTCCAACCAGAACCTCCCCTGGCGCAGCCAAGAGGCCGACCCCTGCCTGGCTACAGCCTCCTTTCAGGGAGTCGTAGAGAGCAATAAGGTCCCCCCTCAGCTTCCTCTTCTCGAGGCTAGACAACTCCAGCTCCCTCAGCCACTCCTCAGAGGATTTACCCTCTAGACCCTTCACCAGCTTTCTGGCCCTTCTCTGGAGCACTCCAGCACTGGACTTGCTGAAGTCCTTCACTGTAAGATTCTCAAGGTTTACTTCAGTTCCTAGAAAGTTGTGTATCCTCCTCTTTTGAATTGTTAAAAAGTGATTGACTTACTTCCCTATTAACCAGCAATAACTCTAGTCTTTTATCCTTCCAGAAAGCCATATTCTGCAAAGTTTGCATTTCAGAATAAAAGAATAAATTACTAACTTAAGGTGCGTGTTTTTGAATAGAGGATTAAATTGGCCCCATAAGTATAGAGGGAAGACAGGACTTCAAATTATGGGTTGTATTGCTTTCTTTTTGTGGCAGAGAGTGAGTGTTCAGTAGTAGGAGAAACACTAGTACTTGCTGTTCGGTGCAATTTCAATACAGAGCAAGGATGGCAGATTTTTTTTTGTTGGGGCATTGCTGGAAGATTTGTGGTTGTTTCGTTTAGGTTTTTTTTTCTTGTGTTCTGGTGGTTTTTTGGGAGATGGTACAATGGTTTGCTTACTGAACTGCTTAAGGAAGCTGCAGTTTCTCCTTGCACACTCTAGGTTGGTTTTTTTAAGGAAGAAGAGTATTTTGAAAATGCTGGTGATAGTTAATGTTTTGTCAACTTGTATTCTGGGAATGCTGCTTCATGCTTTGGTAGTGACTAATAGGAAATTCTGATGTCCCTTCTGTGGTGTTACAGTGGATCTTTGCACTGAAACATATAGTGTTTGTACTTGCTGAGAAGGCCAGTGCAGTACCAGGTATGTAAGAGATGATTTCAGAATCTCCCTCAGCAAACCTGCACAGCATTAAACTACTTGCTGTCCCTTCAGGGTGCTCAGCTGTAAACATTATCACAGTGTGCTGTCTAAAATACTTGAATACTGCTGATGTTTCCAGAGTCACGTTAGTGTATGTCCCTATGTTACTTCAGTGGTTACTTGGGAGTCAGAATGCATGTTGTATTATTGTTAATTCAACAAGATTAGACTGAGAGCTCTGATGCTATCCAAGGAAGAGAGGTAGGGCTCTGCCTTCGATGTGTCTTGCGTGGTCCTTAAAATTGCAGTGCTGATTTCTGTGCAGTATGTTAAAATGTGATGAAATGAGAGTAGACTTCTAAATACAAAAAATTACCTTTCATTAGAAGGAAGTTTTTGTGAACAACTTGCCCATCCTGACAGAAACCATAAAGTGGTGTATAGCAGAAAATTCAGACAAATGTTGCCTCAACCAAAAATTTGTGGAGTATTTTCTTTTTACCTTAATCAAAAATACGTGGAGTATTTTTTTACCTTACAGTGGCACAATATGAAAGGCTCTGATGAAAGTTGTTCTTGAAGAGCTCTCAAGTAATTTTGGAATACTTTGTGGTTGGTGCTTTGCTCTAGGAGCCTTTCTTAACATTTCTCTAGCATTTTTCCTCTAGCACTGGCTGGTGTGATGCAGGACACTGGGAAGGATATAGAAGAACAGGGAAGAAACATTCTCATTATGGTTTTCATAAAAGGGAGCGAGAATAGATTTATTTCTGCCACCCAGACTTGGCTCTCATAAGAGAGAATATAAATTTGGCCTTTTACTGGGACATTCTGAGATGTAGAGATGGAATGTAGAGAAGGGCAGAAAGGGGCCCAGGTATAACCAGAGGACTGGTTTCCCCACGGGTTTACTGTGAACAGAAGGATGTGTGGCTGAGAGGTACAGTGCCTTTCCCCTTGAGTTGAGCACCTTATAAATGAATTGACACTGTGTAATTCACCTGCTTGGTCTTTCTTTTTTTTTTTTTTTCTGCTGGAGTTGGTTGGTTTGGAAGAGTTGTAGCATACTGTAGAATAAGTGAAAAACTTAGATAATAACTTGAAAATAAAATCATTTGGCAGAGGGAGCTTATAGAAATATTTTCTTTTTCCTGTGTTCCTGCCAAGGATTTGGTTTAGATTTCTAAGGATTGTGTTGGTTGGATTTGCAGTCCACTATGTGATGTTGTGAGACAAGTGTCTTTGGAATTCTTAACAGATTCAGTGAGCTTCTTAGCTATGAAGTTTATAATTGCACAAGATAATCTGTGATGGTTTTTTTTGAAGTGTCAGAGTTCTTGCATTTCCTATCCTTTAGTAATGTACCTACTTGTAATGTAACTATTTTTTAATTAGACATAATCTTTTGGAATGGTAATCAGTGCTGCATTTATTTGTTGCTTCTTGATGTCTGAAGCATCCTGGTCGTTCCCTTAAGCCTTTTGGAAGGTTTATTGGGAGATCTTTACTTTGGCTAGTTTAGTATGATGTGGTCAGGTACTGTAACTTCTTAACTGTTGTCCTTGATGTTTTTTCTTAATACTTGTAGAGATTTCTTCTGCTGTGTCTGAAGACAAGAAACAGCTGAATGGTAAGTTTTCACCTGGAGCAAAGTGGGGAGTCAGTCTCAAACTTATGTGAATATCATTGAATGAGCAACATTTACTCAGACTTCTCTCTCTTTGCATTCAAATCCAGTGTGGAGGCTGTAGTGATCTGTAAGAAATTTCAGAAGGGAAAATCCTAACCAAATATTGTGAATTCTGTGTTTCAAAGTATTGTAAGACTGCAGTAGATTAGTATAGACATGGGAGGTATGGGATGGACAAGCAAAGTCAGCTTGTCTGTGAAATGCCTGGAAGATTTTCTGCCCAAGTCTTTTTTATCTAGTCAGGTCTTACACTTGTTTTGCTGGATTTTTTTTTTCTTTTAAAGTGCAAAATTTTTCATTTTTTTCTGAACTTCATGAAGTTTTTGTCAGCCTGTTTCTTCAGTCCCTCTGCATCCTATAATAACCACAACCTTTCATGTTTTGCCTGTTTGCATGATTTGTTATTGCTCTGACTGGGAGAGTGTGTGCCTTATAGGTTGCTAATGACTGTGTGAAACAGTATCAGCATCGCCTTTTCCCTAGGGAATGCCAACAGTAACTAGCCTGCAGTTGGATTCTGTATGCTGATCACATCTTTTGTGACTGGCAGTTCTACTCCTTTTTTCTCCGTGTTCCTATCCACCTATCAAAGCCAGCTCTTTCCAGTGTGGCTATGAGGATAATGTAAGAACATTTATCACTAGCCTCACTGTCCCACGGTATTGTGCAAAGCAGCCCCGTGACATGGAGGGTTGTAATTCTGCTGTTCATGTGGTCACCATAAACTCCTTATTTCATGCTTGCCATCAGCCTTTGGCTTCACCCCCAGCTTTTCTTTATTTATCATCACCATGACTAATAGAGCACTTGCTTGATTGGTTCACTGATCACCTGAATCATTGTCTTTTTATTGAGGTGTGAATCATTGTTTTCATGTAGCATCTTACAGTATTTCAAAATAATTCATAAATAACTTGGTTTGCCAGAACATTCTATTTTATTGTGGCTGTTCATACATTTCTCTTGACCTGCAAAAACAAATAGAAGTATGTATGACCATGGATTCCTGTTATCCACAGAGGCCAAGCAAATTGTATGATGTGTGTCCTCAAGAAAAGCTTAGCTTTTGAGAAGGCTTTTATTAGGTGATTGGTTTTCTTTTGCAATGATCTGGCTGCTCTGCCATTTAGCTTCTTTGGCAGCTGCAGATGGTGTGTACTTAGGAGTAATTAAAGATCAAAGAATAAGTAATTCGACTGAGTTTTAATTGCTTTGGGTTAATTCCTCCATCTGGGTGATCAAATAGTTTTGACAGATTGGATTAGATGAGAGTGGCTGTTTTTGTTTTTATCTACTTCCCACGTAGTGGAGCCACTAAATTACGGTGTTTAAGCTTGTAGTGATACTACAAAACTTACTGGCATTTAGAACATAATAATCTGCGTACCTGAGAATTCATGTGCTAATTATTTTATGCATAGCCATTTCAGGTTTGCAAGGCTTAACTTTGAATGGGCTTGAAACCAGCACTTACCAGCTGTTCAGTCTGCAACTTCCTCCATCATCATTCTATTTAGCTTCTTGGTGTTAAAATTGATGCGGGATTGCAGTTGCTTTTATCTGTCTTGTGCTCAAGATTTTGCCAAATATGTTCAGTTTCTGTTATGCCAGAGATTAGTACAATTGACATTTTGAAAGACTGACCAACTGTTGCTTCCCAGCAAAGGCTGTTTCAGACTGTTTCATGTAGTTAAATACTTAAACTGAGCATCTGAATTCTGTGGAAATTCCTAGCAAAGTGCTGTGTAGAAAGCTGAGGGCTGGTATCTTTGCTTAACCTACTGACATGAAATTTTATTCATGAATTAGGTTAGATCAGACATCTCAAATTGAATTTATTCATCTGAATTGTAGAAACAAATAGTTCTGTTATAGGAAAGTCATTCAGATAACCTTTTTGTCTTTTTGTGCTTCACTGTCACGAAGTGTAAAAGCACAAGTTAATAACAGATGAAACTGAGTACAACATAGGTACTGTGGTGTATGGAACTCTTAAGTTCTGAAGTAGAGCTCTATGTTCTAGGACTCTGCTTTCCGAGAAAAAATGCTGAATAAAAACTAAATATAAAAAGTATGCAGTCTGGCTACCTGTGGAAATAAAGCCACTAAATATTGTTGGAAGACACTTAGAACATTGAATTAAAAATACTCAAAACCACAAACCCCAAACATACCTGAGTATTATTTATATTAAGCAAGCATCCCAGCAAGTATGTTAATAACTCTCTGCTCATTGCAGGTGTGCTTCCTGAGAAGAAAGTACTGGCTTCTGCTAAAGATTTAAGTCCTAGGTAAGCCTTTGTCTGGTAATGTCTGTTGAACGTTCTGTTTAAGAATATTATGCAATTCTTAGTGAATGCAGGCAACTGCTTCCATGGTTAGCTCTTGAAGTTTCAGTTAAATGGGTAGATGTCATTACCACCCTTGTGTAAGTAGAAAAGTTGAGGTTCAGGCTTAAAGAACTTGCCAAAGGTCATATGGGCAGATGGTGGTTCTTTGCTTGTTCTATTGATTCTTAACACTCTTGCTGTCTTGCATTGTATACAAGTGTATGGCTTATATTTGTGGGCTCCTCAGCTTTGCTTCTTGAGAAAACTCATGGAAAGTGATTCAACTGGACTGATTAACTAAGTTGTCCATAAACGTCTGAATTACCATGCCTTGAAAAAGTGCTTCATTTCAAGTTGGAATATATTAAGATGTGATAGCTGCATTCAAGTTTCTACAACCTGTAAAGCAAAGCAGGCCCTAAAAGCTCACTGTGATATGCCTGCTGGTGTCACTGAGGTGTCATTTTATTCCATGATGCATTTGGTCCTCAAGATGCAGTTTCTCCTTTAGCATCAAAATCCCCTGTGAGTGCATGATCTCTGGGCTAATTACATGCAGTCATAAAATATTTTGGCTTGTAAACAATTGGAATGAGGTTTATATTCTGAAGTGCTCTCCAAACCTTGCTGCCTTTCTTCCCATGTGTGTCTGGCATATTCTGGCATGTGACTGGAAGGTGTGCAGCCTAAAATATGTTGGCTGTCAGGAGTGTTTGCTCCTCCTTCTCTGCCTGTTTTTTTGGTACCAGAATCTAAACAGTAGGTGGAAATTACTTCCTGGCAAGTGTAAGGACATACAAATAATTAGCATTTGAAGGCTTTCTTTTTTCCTACCTTACCCTGGGTTTATTACAAGGTTTGGACTTGGGAACATAGGAGTGAATGCAAAAACTTGATCTGTGGAGATGAAGGGAACTGTGGTTTTTTGGTATATGCATCGAATCTTTAACTCTTGGAAGCCACCCTGCCTATTTAGTGCTTTTGTCTGGACTCAAGATTTTAATCATCTCATAAGCAAGGTTCATATACTACAAAGAGAATGCATGTGCTTTTTGAGTAAAACTAATGCCATACAATTTTAACTACAATGTACTGACTATCAGGATGCATAATTACATAGTTATTTTAGTAGTTTTTTCGAAATTACTGACGTTGGACTTAGTCTTCAAAAGTAGTAAGTAGTACGTTTGGCTTATGAATGCGTTAAAGAAGCTCTGCTGGAAGGCTTGGGGTTACATATGTTTTTATATGCTCAAAGAAAGTATATATTTTTTTCTTTATTGTATTTTTTGTTTTACAGTTATGACTGGTTTCAAACAGATAGTTTGGTCACAGTTATCATATATACTAAGCAGAAGGTAAGTATATTTTGTGAAGGAAGACTTACAAGATCCCGTTGTGATCTAGCTTGAATTCTGGGAGAACTTTACAAAAATTGTTGGTTTTTTTTTTCCCTTGGCTACGAAAGGGTATGAATGCAGAGCTGGTGATAGTTGACTGTCAAGACAAACGATTAAGGGGAGAGATCATCATGGATGACCACTCATATCTTGTAGAAGTTGGTAGGTACTGTAATTTTGCAGTTGAAAGTACTGAATTTTCATTCTGTTTTATTAAAACCCACTCATCAAACCATAAGCATTTTACATGTACCAATTAATATTTTATTCCTCTTTCATTAGAGATTGTTAAAGTGCCTTGACGTAAAGGAATTATGTTGTTTATCAACTCACATCTTCATTTGTTTAGTTTGTACTAAATTTCTTACATGCGGACTAAAGTGCAGTAAGAAATTTATTTTAAAGTTGTGTGAAACTTTTCTTCAAGTGTGTTTTTGATGATTATTAAAATACCCTCATTCGCAAGGGCAAGTGCAATAATTTGCATAAATGCAGATTGGTAGCTTTACATGAGCCATTGTTGAAAGTAATGGGAAAAATAATGCCTTCATGCATGAGGCTTGTGGAAGTCATGAGTCAGATTTCAAGGCCAGATAAATATGCATAGCATTTTAGGGTTATTAGTTCACTCAGTATTCCTAGACTTACAATTTACGTATATATGATGGCTGGAATAGAATTTTCTTATTGCTTAACACAGAGTTTGTTTGTATTTATTTCAGACTTGGATCATGCAGTTTCAGAAGATGTGGCTGGTAATTTCTGTCTCTTGCAGCACTTCTGTATCTCTTCTAGGATAGTCTAGTCAGGAGCTGAACTTCCGTGATCCTTGTGGGTCTCTTCCAACTCATGATATTCTATGATTCTGATATCAGAATGTGGAATTTCAATTTATTTTTCTGATTCATCAGATACTTAGCAGTTTTACTTACCGCCAGGTCCTGACCCAGTCAATCGAATCAAGCCACAATATAAAACATTTTTTTTTAATTGTGGCATTTGGGCCTGTGAAATAAGTCGATAGGGCTCTGATCCCTCTCAGTGTAACTAAATGTTAAAATAGCTAGAAGTTAGTTCTTTTATGTATTTGTAAACTGTTCTTTGCTTAGACGGGGATTTTCTTGGATTTAACTGTTAATTCAAATGGCCTTGAAAAGAAAGTAGTAACTAATGGTGACTACCAGTTTCTAGTACATGAGGACTCTGGGTTCATGAGCATTTTTCTTGACCAGATGGTCTGTGAAGCTGTCCTGGTTCCACAATCTATTTAGCAAATAGCGTGTATTAATTATGCATATCCAGTTAGTGCTTGTTTTAACTGCACTCTAAAACATTATAGAGATATGGCTGAAGTACCTTTAATTTGATATTCTAATTTAAGGAGTTAATTATATGTGTCTTGAGAAATGAGTAATTGTTCTGAATTTCATTATCGTTGACATGTAAAATATTTTTTTGTACAAAGTGTAACTAAAAGTAACAGTTTGAAATCTTTTCTCTTTCAGTAAACATTGCTGAAAAAGTAGGGAAAGTAGAGATTATTTTAAGTAAAAAGGATAACATTCATTGGAAAATGCTGGGACAGCCCTGGGAGGGTCATAATACCTTTATCAAACGCACAGACAGAGGTAAGCAATTTCTTAGCCAGCTACCAGCTGTTTTAGGACTTCTTGGAGCTTGTTAGTCATATTTGGGTTTTTCCAGGATTTTTTTTGTTGTTGTTGTACCTTCATTTCTTTCACAATTGTTGTCTGATCTTGTTGAAAGCTACTCAGGAATTTTCCTTGAAAGGGTTTGACTTGGAGGAGGTTTTTTTTGCTTCGCTTTGGTTTCTTGGTTTGTTTTGTCCCACAATGGAGTTGAAGGTGAACCTAATATTGGAAGGTGGATGCTGTCTGAGTGTTGTTCCATCTCATGGTTGCCTGTGTGCTTAATGACCTCTCTGTCCATATGAAAACCACAGCAGACCCTGAGGAGAGAGTGCATGGACATGTGTCAATCATTATGGGGGTAACTGGAGTGAAGGGTCAAAAACCTTCACTTCCAATTGTTACTATAGATACAGTAACATCTGTCAATGCTGTCAGGTTGTTCCAGTTGTTATACTGCATCTTTGTAACTGGAGCTCTGATTAAATAAGGGACTTTTAGTTGCGTAGGTATTAAAGCCAGCTCTGAATAAGCTGATGGGTCTGCAAGAAGCAGTAAATGTTATTTATGGATTCACTTTGTGGTAACAGAGCAGTATGAACTTGATACGGCACCAAAGTATATTACAGTGATCAGTGTGGGTTTGGGTTTTTTTCAGCTAAATTAAACATTTCTGCAAAATTACGGTATGTAATATAACCACACTCCTGATGTTATTGCGGTCACCTAGTTTCTCAAAAGCCCTCTTGGTCTTCTGTCTAATAATGCACAAAAATTGACTGTTGGGTTATAGTCTGCCTTATTATGTGTGAAAACAAAGCTGTACGTTTTTATGAGCTAATTAAATGTTGCTCGTCATGTTGTACGCCTCTTACTGGCCCTCAGTTATGCTATGTGGGCCTTTAAAGTTGAGAGATTACTGTGGTACAAAAAGGAAGACTGCATAAAAGCACATCTCTAGCTATCTTTAGCTTATGTAGAATGTAATTTTCCTTGTAAGAGTTTCAGAAACTGTTGAGTCATCCACTTAATATTAGATTTTTTCAATATAATCTGTATCTAAGGGGTTACAGCCTGATCTAATGTGTTGTCCACCGTCCATTGCTCATTTTCTCCCTCCTTATTGCTTTTTGTGATTATAGAAAACAGAAGGAGAAGATAATCTGAAAGAACGAGAGATATAGAATGTAATGGCTTTATAGATCCTTTGCAAATGAGGAAGGTGTGGATAGTTAGATCCAATTGACGAAATACATATTGAACATTAGTAACAAATGCTTCCTAGATAATTTTTTTTTTCCCTAAGAAGTCAATCTCCAACATAACGTTTCTCCTGTGATGCAGAGGAGTGTTACAGATATTGAATAACTTTATTACATATCACTGACTGAGTTCACCTCAGCTTAAATTGAATATGCAGAAAATGTAAGTTAAATGGCTTGTTGATCCTGAGTTTCTTCAAATCACTGATTACAAAAGTGAGGAATCTAGCAAATAAATTGCTGTCTCTGGCTTTGTAATCCCTACTCCAGAAACTTCTATTCTGTAGTTTTTTAATTTCAAAATCTCCAGATTTAAAATTGAGTACGCAAGAGTGTTTATAGAAGAATGTTCAGGCCTACACATCTTTCCTTCATTTGAACCTGTGCTTTCAGCTAAGCCATAAAATCTACATGTTGGAGGCCTCTATTCACTTGGTTTAGTTTCAAGTAGCCATTTTTCTTTTCTGCATAGAACTCTGCTCCCTTAGTCTAAATTGCATAGTTTTCATTTTTGTTTCCATTTCTGTGGAAGCAAAATAATGTTATGGGAAAAGAAACTCATATCTTGTGCAGTGTGAACAAAGAAATAATAATTAATAGCTTAAAAAAGATTTTTTTAAAAAGCTCTTTTATAGCTTTATATCTGGTATTTCTATGCAGCACTCAATACACGGTAGCACTGATATACCCTTAATAATCTGATTTTTTTCACTTGAATAATCTGCTTACTCTCAGCATTACCTTTTATTTCTGATGAATATGAGAGTCTTGTGTGAAGACAGTGTAACTAATAATTTCCACTTCTGAAAATTTGGGAACAGACTAGAAAGTAGCTGTGTTACCTTGTTATATGTTTTGTATTTATTTTATTCAACTTTTGTATATTAATATTTCTTTTGGTAATATATGCTTTCTAATAAAAGTAATCATTTTACCTGAAGTGATTCCACAATTCCAGTTTGGTGGCAAGGCTGTGAATAGTAAGTGCTTATGGGAGCACTTACTATTTAATTGATGTTTAATTCGTTAGGTTTTTCTTGTCTTCGAGTTTTTTAGTACTTCTGTGTGTATTGACCAGTTAAAACGCTTCAATTGTGTTTAGAGCACAGGAGGAAGGGCTGAAAACCAGTCAAGATTGATACTTGAAAAGTTTATTTGATTTTATGTCTTTATTACTTATTCATGACAGCATTCATGAATGAGTTTGTAAAGGAGAGATGTGTGACCACCACACATGCAGAAGCGTCTATACTAAAAAGTTATTTAATCTTTATTTTCAAAGCAGACATCTAAATTCTGCAAAAAAGTGATAAAGTTCTTTTTCAGGGCCAATGACATAATCCAGAGATGGTACTGGAAGCCTTTGATAGCCTTATGATATGAAAAAACAATTAACATAAGCCCCTACTTGTTTCTCCGTAGGCTGGGAAAGTCATGCTCCCAGATAAATTGCCTATGTACTCTCCAATTCCTACTGAGTTTATACTAAGATTTTTGCCAGTGTATTTTAGTTAATTGGAAAGAATGAACAGAATTGTTGAATCTCCTTGAAGGGGATTAAAGAAAAAAAAAGTATTGCAATTTCAGTTAACTGCACTGTGTTTTAGGATGGTCAGGAGATTCAGAAGAATATTCAATACTGCTTCTACTCCTTAAGAAGGATTAAGTGCTTGGTTTTCTGGAGAATTAATTATTTATAACCCACAGTATTGCATAGAAAACACAATTCAGTATAATTAGATCGTCAGTGTAGGGGAGTTGGTGACATTACTTGTAGGCAGCTATTATGAAAGTGGTCATTAAATGTGTAAACAAAAGCTTATGGTCATAATGCTGGCATCCTGTGAAATTTAAATGCAGTATAAAAAGGAAGATAGAGCTTTCTCATTAAAACCAAAAAACCAAAACAAACCCCTAAAACCTGACCCCTCCCAACCAAAATATCATACAGCACAGTGATAGAGTGCAGGTTATCACACAGGTGTTAAAACATGGTTTTCTTGTTAGTGCTTTTTCTGGGAAATGATATATGGAAGCCCACTCATGAGGGGGAATGCATATAAAAGCAGTAGCCAGATGCAATTAAAAAATGACATGTTAATATGGATGACCTGGGGGGATGTGTGTATTTTTTCCCATGGAGAATAAACTGCTTCTTCTGAAAATGATTCTGAACTTTTTCTCAGATTGCTGTTTTGGAAAGTAACCTAATTACTAAGTTCTGCTCTTTTAAAGACTGTGCAACTATTGGCAGATGTTTAGAGTGCTCGGTAAAGAAACAAGGTGTTGTTACCTCTGAGGGCTGAAATGGGATGCAATTTCATCATTTTGTGCAGTGGTTTTCAGCCACATTAAATGGCAGATCATAGAGGTTTCTTTGTTGGAAGTACCAGAAGGGAGCAGAGTGCTGCCACAGCCTTTACTGTATATCAGCGAGGCTTACACTGTGACAGGGTGCTGTGGAACCAGGAAAAGTTTAGACGGTGTTGATTCAGTGGGAATGTTATTTTGGGAGGGGAGAGAGACTGTCTGGGGAGAGCATGGTTGGCTTTTTTGCATAATATGAGCTAGCTGTGAAATCTAGTAATTAACTGAAGCATTTGTGGGTACTGATGATTTGATCACAGTCAGCTGTGAGGGTTTGTGATTGTCTTAGGACTGGGCTGCTGCTGGGAATGGTAGGGAGCCACCTTCCTTCAGCTGTGTGGTCTAACCTCCATTGTGTTGGCAGTAATAGTACTTTGAGGCTCCATAATCGAGTAACCTGAACAAAATAAGGATTAACTTTCAGCTGGCTGATGGACATGTTTGGGTGGTAAATGCTTGCTAGGATTAGGGTGGAATTCCCCTACCTGAGATGGAAGGGTAGTGGAACAATTTGGCTTTTTCCCAAGCCAACAGGCTAATGTTGCCACTGTATCATCACTAGGATTATGACTAGTAACTGAGAAATAAGAATTGTCGCTGAATTTTTATCAGTGAAGAAAAGCAAGAAACATCATTAAGGGAAAATTCTTAAACTCCTTTCATGACAAGGAAGAACATACAGTACATAAAAGGATACTTTCCAAAAGGTGTCATTATCTGTGCAGCAGGTTTGTTAGTAAAACTGAATTTGTATGCCTATGAATCAAGGTGCTTTAGTTCTTGATTCCAGCAAAAGAGGAAGCTGAATTTAGAGTGATGTGTAGCCCATGATTGTATTGGATTTTGTGGCAAGCCTTTGGTAGTGAGGAGCTGCAGGGCTGCCTCTCCAAAATCAGGAGCCGCAGTTGCTGACACTCAATGTGTGCAAAACATTTCATCAAACCTAACCTCCTCACTAATGACTTTCTCCACTACGAAAATTAGGATTTGCTGCTGGACACTGGCATTATGATCCAAAATTGAGAGAACGGTACCTTTTGCTTCTTGTGTAGTAGCAGATCATACGTCTTTGGCATCTGACAATTAACATGCCTTCGTGGGTTGATGCAACCGTTTGGCTTCAGCTTGCTTCCAGGGACTGGCTCCTTTTGTTGAAAGGCTTTTCTGCTTTGACAGTTATTTTTGCTTGTGGCTTCAGGTTTTATTGGAATGACTGATAATTAACTAATTTTAGTTAATGTAGCAAAGACTACAGTCTAAACTAGAAGTTCGCTTAGAAAGGTGTCTTGTTTTCAAAAGCTATATTGAATGAATCAAGACAAAAGTTCTGTATGGCAAATTAAAAAGAAGTGGGAGATAAAGGTTATTTATGTGGAAAAGGCTGGAATTAGTCAGGTTGGAAAGGTGAAAAAATTGTCAGGGAATGGTGAATCAGTTGATGAATCAGTTTTTTAACTTCTTTCTCCACTCCCAAATATCTATAAGAGTTAGGTGATGAGTGTTAAGGGTTATATTACCAACTTTACACATCCTTTTAAGCGATTCTTAAGTCTGCAGAATTGACAGCAGTCTTGGCATATTTATTTGGCTACTGTACTTTGCAAACGTATTGTGTATTGTTTTTCAAAAGAAGGATAGAAAACGAATTTCCACAAACTTTCATAATACTTATATAGCTGGAGAGATGCTGATGTTCTGCATTACTTCAAGAGGGGTATGAAATAGAATTACTGACTTTCTTTTTTCAGGGCTTTAGGCATTCTTTTGATTAATCTGAAATGTTTGTTCATTCAAAATAAGGGATTTGTAGGATGTTAGATGAAAAATGTGAGAAAATCTTAATAAAGAAAGATTTATTCCATGTCAGAAGCTTTATGTTATGTCTCTGCAGGCATTTATAGTGGATAACTCACTAGTAGCTATTTGAATAATTTAAGAAAACCAGTGTAAGCAGAAAAATGCCATGGCCATCTCCTCTGGCAGTAGTGGTATATAAGAAATTTGATCCTAATTTAGTCCATGCACGAATTGCACACGCAGCTGAGATTTAGTAACCTGTATGTATATTTCCAGGCATAACTGAATGTGTTTAAATGCTTGACTGTTCCAGCAGAGTTTATTTATACCCTTGGAAATAAAGTCGATTAGAAAGAAGCATGGAACATATTGTTTAAACCTTTAACTTTCAAGCAATGTGTGGATAATGCTGTTTGTTGAAAGCTTTCCTCAATTTAAAATTACTTTGTTTCTGTTATGGTTGAATTGACCAGCTGTGATCCTGCACTTATTGGAGAAGGGGATGTTAATAGCAGTGGCTGTTCCTTCAAGCAGCAATTGACTGCGCTGTCAGAGGGCACTCTCTATCTGGTCTCCAGCTGTCTTGTACTCTTTAGCTGTGTTCTTAATCTAGGGTATGTGGAAAGAGCAAAATGTTTGGGGTGATAATCCTGGAATAAGGAAACTGTAGTACAGATAAGTTACTTGAAAAAGTATAATTCATTAGATGAAATTACTGAAATACTCAGTGTGGTCCTTAAATGGCTCTTGGGGATCACTGGGCAAGGAGATTGGACAGGTTGTATTATTGAGAGCCCCTCTAAAGCTTTTTGTGTGTTTTTTTGAAGTCCAGCAATTGGTATCTGTTTCTGAACTGTAGCCCTAATTAAGTGTAAAGTTCAATACTGATTTGGGATTCTCTTTGGTGCTGTTGGAAGAAAGAGCAAGGAAGCAATGGCAGTGATCACTTGAGCTGCAGCAATGCTAGAATTTCCTTTACGTTTTAATTTGTATTTAATGGAGACTTCACAGGAAATTTGCATAAGCCTTCCTTCAGGCAAGATTCATTTAAGAAGAGTTGTTGTGTTGACTCAAGATTAAGACTTTGTACTCACATCAGGATTTAGACCATGTACAAGTGATAAACATTTATTAGAGATTTTCTAGTAGTCCATTCCTGTCAAGAGAGAATCAACATGAGATTGAAGTCAGGAAGTAAAGAAGCATCTGCTGGTGAAGTGGGAAAACAGAAAAGATAAAGGTGCTTCTACTTCTATCTCTTAGGACCTTTAAGAAATAATAGAATTGTAGGCTGACTTAGTTGAAGGGGAGCTCTGGAAGTCATCTGATCTAACTTCCTGCTCAAAGCTGTTCAGTCAAGGTTTAAACACCTCCAGGGAGAGACTCCCTCTGAGCACCTGCCCCAGTGTTTGACCAGACCATCCTTATGGTGATGCCTGGTTGGAATTTTCTTTGCGTTTCAGGAGTACCTCAGCTATTTATGCGAGCAACGTGAGTATTTTTCAATGCCATGAAAAAAAGCGGAAAAGAAATGTTACTTCACTGAAATTGCTCCAATGTAGAAAGTGTTATTAGAAGGGTATCATGTTCAAGTATTCTCATACTTAACCTGTCAAATTTTGAGAGGCTTTACATAAAAATATCCACTGGAACTGCTCACAAATTCTTCATTGAAAATGGCAAATGACACGGTGAGATTATTGTAGGAAAGTGGCTTCTTCTCTCTGCCTTTTTTTTAAATTACTTGGCTTGTTTTGGATGTGTGAAGTTTAGATAATGCTGCTCATGGGATTTTGTTGCTTGTTAGCTTGCTTTCTTTTTTCTTTCTTTTTTATTTTTTTAAAAAATTCTTTGCAGAGCCTCCGGTACCTGATAGCCCGTGAAAGTTCCCTTGAGTTCCAAACCTGTTTAGGTAGTGTGGTGCTGTGATCACACTGATATTCCAGGTTAGAGCTAAAATACCGCAGTGCTGAAACAAAGGCCTCACTGAAAAATGCTTTTCTAAAGGTAGAGGAGGAAAAATTACAGTCGTCTTCTTTATTGAAGGCTGCTCTAAGCTCCCTGGAGCTTTCTCTTCTCAAGACTGAGCAACCCCAGCTCCCTCAGCTTGTCTTCATAGGAGAGGTGCTCCAGCCTTCTCATCATCTTTGTGGCTTTTGTCTGGACTTGCTCCAGCCGGTCCACATCCTCCTTATGTTGGGGACCCCAGAGCTGAACGTGGTACCCCGGGTGAGGTCTCACAAGAACAGAATAGAGCTGCAGAATCGCCTCCCTCAGCCTATTGGGTGGATGTGGATAGTGTGTTGCTGAGGAGTGTGGTGCTGTGCTGGCTTATGTTTCATTTGCATTCTACCAGCTGGTTTCGGTCTGCCTGTGTGTAACCATGGTGTGTACTTGTGCAGGGAACTCAGTGCAGATGCAATGTAGTGCAAGGGGTTCTCATAGTGTTTGGTGCTTTCCTACTTCTTCCCAGTCAGTAACTCAAAGGCTCTTAAAGTAAGGTTATAAATGAGTCATTAGTCCAAAATTATAAAAATTATTATAAGTAATTATACAAGAAGCATCTATTTATTGTCTTTTAATAAGTTATAGTGAAATACACATATTTCTCTCTCTCTTATTGAAAGATATATAATAATAGGATGACAGATTGGGACTTAACTAACATGTAAAATCATGTTTTTAGGACTGTTCTACAGAAAATGCAAGTTGGTTTCTAAGACAGAAGTTACCCATGACACCAAACTCTTCTGCCTAGTGTTGCCTAAGGGCACACATCTCTGTGTTCCCACTGGACAACATGTTTACCTCAAACAAATTATTGCAGGTAAGAAAAATTGAGAATGTAGTAATGGATATATTTACATAAATCCTTTTCATAGTGTGGGGAAGTCCGTGGCCACTAATTCCCTGGTTGTTGCTAGCAAGTCTCTGCTTCCAGGATCACAATCAGTGCTTAAAAATGAACTGACCATATTAATATTAATGAAAATCTAACTATTGAGATGACTGGCATTTACTGGTGACCTTATTGTCTCTGCTTTCAACTCTCCCTTTAAAACATTCTCTACCAAAGCAGTGCTATTCATCTTTGAAGTGTGGGAAGCTTATTGTGTATGTGTTATGCGTCATTAGTCAGTTCCTTTTAGTTTGCAGCTTTTTTGAAATGAGGAGGGTACTGTTGTAATTTTTTCTTTTTGTTTTTCTTCTTCTGAGGGATTTATAGTAGCCATGGTAACACTGCTTTACACTCCTGTTGCGCAATATTAACGATAACATGAGGTTATGAGAGGAATGTGTTTAGAAAAGCACGCATGCTTTTCTTCAATGGGCTATTCTTCAAAATGTTGTAAAAGGTGAACTGAAGAAAATGGAAAGTCTAAGAAATAGCCAGTTTACTGTTTTGAAGGGCACTTCTTAAAATTTGCATATTAGTAGTTGTACTGGTCAGTGTACTTAGATTGCAGTATACATGATAGAGACTTCTCCAAATTTTTAAACATACATTAATTAAGAATTGTTTTGACCTCCTCCTCCTCCCTGCCTAATTCTTTACTACCATCTGGCTCTTGAGTTCTTTCTTTCTATCATTATACAATAGCTTTTTGAAATGATCCTGCAAGAAAATATAATTGTGCAGTACTAAAAATCTGCTGTTTAAATTTAGAATAAATCAAGCTGTGGTACTTGAAAATTAATGAAAATGTTTAGGTTGTCATATTCTTTGGGGATGACTCAAGATCTTTTCATCCTGTGTCCTGAATTGCTAAGTAGCATGGAAATAACATAGTCAAGTTTTTAATTGAAAGTAGAAGGCTTCCAATTCTGTAATAAAAACTGGTGCAGTGGAAAGTAATAAATTGCATAAAAGCATGGGATGGTGTTATTTTTATGGTATATGCAGGTTATTTATTTAGTCTTTGTTTATTTTAGTACTTGTTTGTAGTATCTGGATGTAGAGTGTTTTTCATATTATTTGAGCTGTCTTTCTGTCTACTCTCTAGGGACCGACGTAGTAAAACCATACACACCTGTATTGCCTTTTTTGCCACTGGATTTCCAAGAACCACCTCGCCGTGATGGTGTGCATATATATTTAATGATTAAAATTTATCCCCATGGACTGTTCACACAGGCACTTGACCACCTACAAATTGGTAAATATATGTTGGGGGGTTTTGTGTTTGGATTTGCAGCAATTGCATTATCTTTAAATTCACTGTCTTGAGTATTGTGATGTTCTTATTGTTTACCTACTTAAACACCAAGACTTACTTAAAACTTCTTTTAAACCTTATTCTCCATTCCCTGAATGTAAAGGCTTGTCCTCACTGTATCTAGGAGTTGTCCATTACAGACAGCTCTCCTGGCTGATGTATGTGAGCTGTATCACGCATTATAGTTGATGGCTTTGATGTCATATGCTCTGAGAACAACTTCTTGTACTTTTGCATGAAGAAAGGAGGTCTGTTTTATGGGACTTGGGGTGCACTTCCTCTTCCATTTCAAATACGGAAATAGATTTTTAACACTGACTTTGCAAATGTTTGTGTACTCATATTGTGTAAAATCCATCAAGACGAAACGTTTTAATTATACATATCTTCTTTTAACAAGATTGATCCTTATGTGAAGTCTATAGTACCTTTATGAAAGAAACCCTAATATTACAAAGATGAAGGCAATATGAAACGGCCTCTAAAAAATCAGAATGCTAATTAGCTTGTTTTCAGAAAATTAATGTTTACATTTTAATTTTTTTATTTTTTAAATAAAGGAGACTGTATTTTTGTCAGCAATCCTGAAGGCAACTTCAAGAAGTCACAAGTTCAAACTTCAGAAGATCTCATTTTATTGGCAGGAGGCACAGGCTTCACACCAATGGTTAAGCTGCTGAATTTTGCTCTGACTGAAGTTAGCTGTCTCAGGTATGTGGGCTTCTTGACACACAAGCCTCAGTGTTACTAAACCAATTAACAAAATAAAATGGTATGAAAACATTTTTCTTGAACTTACACCAAAAACTGGCATGCTTTAGGGAAGAATCTGTCAGAAGCTTAGGCAACTTCTACATACTTGGTTTTTGGCTGGCATCAACGTAATGGACTGATTTGCATTTTGGAATTTAGTTGTGGTAGACATGAGCTCACTGAGTAGAAACTTTGAGGAGTTTTTTTTAACTGGCTTCACATTTGAGTGTCTTTTTTTTAGTATAGAAATATTACAATATAGATACTGGGTTTTGGACTGAGGAGGGCTGCAACTGTTTACTTAAAGCTTCTCTCTGATACATTAAAATAGTTAGCCTATGGTTTTCACCTGCTAAGCCTCAGTAACACGTTGTTACCAGATGAGTTCTAGTTTTCACAAAAGACTTATGTGTCACTTATGTAAGTACAGCATTAAGTATATTCAAATGTATGAAAAGATGTGTATTGCATATGCATTCTGTACTCTGTAAAATCTACAGAAAAAAGCATTACTTGTTTTCGGTCAAAGGAATGGGTTGTCTTGTCCTTCAGAATCATAGAATGAGTTCTTCTGCTTTTGAAACAACATAGAGGGATTAATTGTACACTAATCTACATATTAAAGCTACAAAGGATGGCAGGTACTGCAAAAGTTTATTTCTAAAAAAAACCAAACAAACCCTTAATCCAGACACTATACTTCTATTGTTATATTTCAGCAGTTACGTATAATCCTGTTTTGTGAGGAGAGAGACTGTACTGTTTGACTCTTCTAAAATGTCCTGTATTGTCAGTAGGAAATAAAAAGTGGCTGAGTGGCTTTGCGAATCCAAAGGATGAGTCTATCATCTGACAAGATGCTTGGGAACACATTTTTAGCTCTATTCGGCACAATTTCCGATGGGAACTCAGTGTTAGTTTAGGGTGCAGCAGCATCTGTTTCCTTACTGGTCAAAGTAAATGAATTTTTCCTTCTTGCTGTGGAGGCTGGTTAGGTGCTGGAATGACTTGAACTGAGACAGGTTCTATTTATATGTAGACACTTTAAACCTTTGTTTTTCTGACTGTTCTAGGCAATTTAGTTTCTTGGCCTTATATTTGCTCTTTCACCCTCAGTTTATTTTTTGGGAAAGTACTACCAAAGTGTTTTTAATACGTGTATGTTTATCTATATGAGATACCTGTGTGTGTATGTATATGTATATCTAAATATATTATATATGTATGTATGTATGCATATATGAACAATATAAATAAAATTTGCATAGAATTATCTTACTTTGCAAAGTAACTGTTGCCGTAAGCTTGGATTGCCCGTGCTAAAACACAAATTGCAGAAAGCTGAGGAATAATCTGTACAATGACAGACTTGTCACCTGAGGGTGCCAAAGCAACCTCTGGAGTGCTGGGTGAGTGCTGCTGGAGCTCTTGGCCTGCACTGTGAACGCTGGAGAATCTTCAGCTTCCCTGGGCAGCATTTGCTTGGATAATTGGATTTTCATTCTTACTGTCTAGACAAAGTCTGCCTATTATCTTGTAAGTCTATTTCTTGCCTACTATAAATGGGCAAAACAATTTGTTGCCTTCCTAGCTGCACTATCCTTTTGTGCATCAAGTCATGATGCTCTTTCTTCAGCCTTGTTACCTCTCTTAAAGGCCAAATGGTATTTGGCTAAAGTATTAACAATAAAAGAATATTGGTCCTCTACACTTGCTTTTTAAGATGAGGTTTTTGTGCTCCTTTTACTTGTGTATAACTGCAGTCAGGTAGGTACATTTCTTAAAAGAAGACTGAAGCACGAAGGCACTAAATACTAGGAAGGGGGCTAATGCTCTTCTCAATATAGTGTGCTTGTAATCTATTCTTGAGTCTCCTTGATAGTTGTATCTTGCTTTGTCTCCATCTTTTCTTTCTTAAATTACCACTCTGTTCTCATATTCACTTTTAATGTAGTATCCCACTTTCATCATCATTCTTGTTTGGAAGGTGATTTTTTAGCTTTCTATCTCCTCTTCCTCCTCTGTGTTAAAATCCTTTACGGGTCTCTAGCTCCTCTTTCTGAACAGTTTTCCATAAGACCTTTCATACAAATTTTTTTTAGTTTATTAAAATCAACATCCTTTGAAGTAGTTTCCAGTATGTTAGATTCACTCTATTTCCTTCCAAAGGGCTGATGAAGCTTCTTATTTGTTATCTAAATTTTAGTCATCATTCTGTCAACCAGCTTTTGTTTACTGGTGGGGATCATATCTAAATTTCCACTTCTTCATTTTTGCTGTGTTCTCCCTTATTTCCAGCGAAAGCGTGAGCAGTTCATTCCAGGTTTGGAGTTTTCTGTTCTTATAGTGCTGAGTACTGAGCAGAGCTGCAGCAGATACATTTGTCTACCCTGGGGAATACTAGTAAGGGTGTCTCAAAACATTATTCTCCAGATAACCAATTTCTACTTTTGTGCCCAGTGAACAAAATGCTTGACTTTCCTGTGCACTTTTTATTGATATTTCCCCCACCTGAATAGCACTTGATGCTGTGGTGCCACCATTTAGAGCACTACATTAGTGTAGTTGGCTTTAGTTTCCTTGTTATCAGAGAAGTGGGCCCTGGGAAAGACATAAAGATTCTGGCACATTCTAGCTTCTGAACAGGATGATTTTAGTGTTTAAAGATGTAGCATAGCTGATTTGGGGCTGTTTTGTCTATACCAGGCGAGTTTTCCAAAGTTTGTTCAGTGTGTCTCATTTTCACTTATAATGCATCTGGAAACAAACAAAAAATGTAAGTAAAAGGTTTCTGTATGATGCATTAAGTTCTGATTCTTTAACAGAAACTATCTGCAGTTAATTTTAATTGGTTTTTTCTTTTTTTTTTTTNAGTGAAGCTGATCTTCTTCAACAAAACCGAGGATGACATACTTTGGAGAAACCAACTGGAGCAATTAGCTCTTAAAAATGAAAGGTAATTAAAAGTCTTGTGGAGAGCAACTTGTAACATCTCTGCATACAGAACAAGTCTTGGGGCTTAGATTAACAGTACAGCTTTGGTACAAGGACAGGTTCTGATTCTGTAAGCTCTTAGCTAAGAATATAATGAGGGAGTGCAAGGAGATCCATTGGTCGCAGATGCATAGCAGAGGTTATGTTGGTATGTTCTGTAGGTCCTGTGGGAAGCCAGGGGTTTGATCTGACAGTGTTTATTAGGTGGCTATTGGAGATGGTATGTTAGATGAGATGATTTTTAAAACTGAGAAGCTTTTTGATGCAGAAGAAAATTTGCCTTAGCCTTAATAATAGAAAACACAGATATGCAAAAAACAGCACAGGAGAGAAGGGTGATATACCCCAGGAGCAACATTCCAAATTTAGAGAAGTGTTATAAAAATCTTTTTGGTGTCACTGGTTGTGAAAATGTTTATGTAGAAATACAGATTTTAAATAGCAAATATTACTTTAATTTTTCCTTAATAATTGTTGCATTTTGCCCTGAATTGCAATATAATTGCAGATTAAAATGCAAAAAAGTGCACATGTAATGTCAACTTAATTCAGCAGGCCATAGTTCTGTCAGGAGACACAGGATTATCAGATTACCTTTTAATTTCAGTTCCCTTGCTGTTATCACTAGATGTATTGTCATTGCTTAGATTTTATGTGATAAAAATATGTTTTGTTTATTGTTAATTATTAGTTGAATTCTTCCTCAGTAGAAACGACTTGTTCCTTCACAACATGGAAGTGAAAAATCAATACTACTTCATACCCTAGTGTTGTCTGGCACATTCAAAGCTTTGTAGTCTAGACACTGTGCAAATTTACAGTAAAAGCCTTTTCTCCCTTTTAGTAGGAGCCTCAGATACAGAAGTGCTTGGTTTTTACTCAGTTACTATTCTGTTAGTGAGTTTTTGAAACCAACTGTAGTATTTTCTCATTACTGAAAGTGTTCTGACATTTTCATGAGTTTGGCCAAGCATTCTTATCTCACTACTTGTGTATTGAGCTACACTAACATTTGTATAAGTGAATAATGGAGCAGTAAAATCTGTGCTTAAGTATCATCATTTGTCCCAGATGGGTTTTTTCTGTAAGGTGAAATAGAAAGCTGGAATTTTTAACATTGAAAGATGTGGTTAAATAAGTGCACAACATTGGGGGTGATTTGACTGACTTGATCAGTAGGAATGACTGAATATCTGTGAGACGTGATACTGCAGTAGGGAGCTGAGCAGAACAGGAAGGTAATCACGGGAAACATCAGTGTCTTGGTCACTAGCATTTTGTGTAGCAGATTTCTAATCAGAGGTAATATTTATGAAATATTCTTCTGCTTACCAGGTTTGAGGTTCAATTCATTCTTTCACAACCAACAAAAGACTGGGTAGGTAAACAGGGGAAGATTTCTTCATCTCTTCTCTCTGAGTTTGTGAAAAGAAGCAGAAGAGACTCCAAAGTGCTTATCTGCATCTGTGGTCCAGCACCTTTTACAGAACAAGGAGTACAGTGAGTATTCTAAATGATGAACTGGAAAGTGAGAAGTTTTTTAAAATTTGGTCACCTTATCAGCTGTACTGTTTCTGATTTGGTGGTCTTTTGAAAATGGTCTTATGTTGTCTGCTTTGCAAGAAAACTTCTGAAATTAAAACAAAAAAGAGTTTTAAAAAAACCCACCTTGCACCATACTTGAGGAGTATATTTATGTGTAGCTAAGTAAGTATCAGCAGTATGTAAGTTTCATGAGTTCTAGTAACTTGTCCAGAAATTTCTAAAAGCAGCTCTTTAACAGTGACCTTTTTTCCCGAGGTTTTAAATGCTGCTTTTAAGTTGATGCTCATAGAAAAGTTGGAATAATAGGAAATAAGCTTGCTTTGTTGGTGTTAGCTTGATAAATTAAGTTACAGAAGTAAAGTTCAAAGCAGCTGTTCTATCACAAAGATTTTTCTCAATTATTTTTTAAATTAATGCATTTATTTGTGTCTGTACCTAATATTTTCTTATTTTATATGCATGTTTAAAGATAAAAGTCTTCTAAATTTCTCTTGCTCAGCTTCAAAATATTGAATCAATATGACATCATTTGCATTTCTGCAGTCCTACTGAAGTCAAAGTGTACTGGCCAGTAATTACAGTGTCTCTTCAGAAATCTGAAATAATTCAGATGATATCTGTATTTATTTTAGAAATTGTTTTCATTACCCAAAAAGTTCATGTAGTATATCTGAGCTCCTGGGCACTGATTGTTTTCTAAATGTATTTGCAGGGGTAAAGTTCATTGTGCATGTCTGAATAAAAACAAGGAAGTGGTGCTGAAGTTATGCTTCATCTGTGTCTGTGGTGGGTTTTGAGTTCCAAATATTAATATTACCAACTTCATTTCTGACTTTCAGATATCTGAAGGATCTTGGATACTCCCAAGAAGAGATACACGCTTTTACTGCATAAACCCATATGAGAATACCGATGTTTGTTTGTATAATTCAGTGTTATTTATTTATCTTCATGAATTTAAATAAGTGAGAAACAATTTTATAAGACTTGAAATTTCACTCTTGGTACCAAACTGTTTCTTGGAAGACACATATCTTTGAAAAAAGTTTTATACTGTGTTTTATCTTCTTTTTGTAAATATTTTTGCTAATATTTAAGTCGTCCAGGGTATTAATTTATTGTAGAGGCAAGCAAAAAAGTATAGTATACATTATGTCAGGTGTTTCATGTTGTTGGTTTATGAGAATTCTTAAATTTACAACAAGCTCTGATTAAGGTTTTGACTTGATAAAGCTTATTATTTCTTACTGTAAAAAGTCCTAAGAGCAATACTGTCTGAAATTAAATATTGCACTGTAACTCAGGTAATCGGTCATTGAAAAATTTTCCTTTTCATCTGATGTCTCTGTTTGACTTGCAAGTGATCCGGATACATTTTTGGCTTTGTAAACAAAGAAGAAAAGTACCTTTGGTGAAATATAAAATTTACATCAAATAATAAAAAAATAATAATTTTACATTACTTTATGTATTTCTGCTAATTTTTTTTGTATTTTCAGTTAATAATGTTATCAAGGAAGGTTTCCACAAGCTTAGTACTCCAGCTGAGAACTCAAAACAGAGTCTTGGTCTCCCACAAAACTTCTCATGTGATCACATGACTGATGTCAGGCATCCCTTGTTATGACACAATCTGAAGATAAAAACATGACATCACAGATACCAGGGTCAGGACCACAGAAATATGTACAAATATTTGACAGGTTGCACTAGTATTAAATAAGGTTATTTCCATCAGTGTGGTTTTTTACTCCATTATTATAAATGTGTTATCAAGAGGCAGTAATCTGCTGCTTAATAGGATTTTGGAGAAGAAAGCAGTAAAGCAGCTACTCCCCTTCTAGATGTTGTCAGTAGTATATGCAAGCATTGTTCTGTGTGACATCTAGTACTGCTTATGTCTTCCTGTTGTGTTGAATGGATATTTCTTCCTCCTAAGAAGCAAGACTTGTAGTTGTGGCATTAATACATTCATGAAAAATGTCTTAATGATACCCTTTAGAAAGGTTAAAATTGCTGTCAGACAGTGACTGGCTTCACTTAACTGAACTGTCATCTCTTCAGTGCCCCTCTTCAGTTTTTTGGACTTGAAGTTAGAAAAGCATGTGGTTGTCAGTTGTTGCCCATAGGTCACAAGTTATTTCAGAAGACTGTAGCTGAGAGCAGTCATAATTTGGTATCTATACTGGAGTTAAGTGGAGGGACACTTTTCAAAGTTCCAAAGTGAACTTTCTGCTGAGATAAGCAGAGTTGCTTGTTTTCCCCAGGACTGGCTCTCAAAACCATAGGCACTTTGAGGATTTTTCAGATGCAGTTTAGGATTAATTGTCATACTTCCAGAAGCTTCAGATTTCCTTTGGAGTTTTGAATAGACCTGTTATTACTCAAAACAGATCTTTGTGTCAGTAGCTCAGCAACAAATGGTCATTTGACATTACTTCAACTTGTTAATCTACATATGATACAATTTGTTAAAAATGCCGGAAGTGTATTTTAAGTTGTACTTTTATTGTTCTAATTCTTGAAAGACTTGTTGCAGGTTATAAATTTTATAATACATTCATAAAGTGATGGCCACCAGGCTGAGCATCTAAAATCAAGTGGAAATGTTTTTTGAAGGCAGCAGTGCTCATGGCCTGGCTGTTTGCATTAGGAATCATCCCAGCCATAATGCAGCTGTTAAAATGGAGCTGCTTGCAGTTGTTTTTTTCCCTGTAATTAACCTTTATTACTGGTGGTGTGATCAAACAGGCACAAAGCTTTTTGACTGGAAAGCAGCCCAGTGCAAAAGAACCTGGGGGTGCTGGTTGACAGTAGCTGAACAAGAGCCGGGGTGTGCCCAGGTGGCCAAGAAAGCCAGTGGCATCCTCGCCTGTATCAGCAGTAGTGTGGCCAGCAGGACTGGGGCAGTGATTGTCCCCCTGTACTCCGCAGTGGTGAGGCTGAAGCTTGAGTCCTGTGTCCAGTTCTGGGCCCCCTTACTACAAGAAAGACACTGAGGTGCTGGACTGAGTCCAGAAGAGGTTAACAAGGCTTGTGAAGGGACTCATATGAGGAGCAGCTGAGGAGGGAACTGGGGTTATTTAGCCTGGAGAGGAGGAGGCTCAGACATTCTCACTCTACAACTGCCTGAAAGGAGGTTGTAACCAGGTGGGGGTTGGCCTCTTCCCCCAGGCAACCAGGGACAGGACAAGAGGACATAATCTTAAGTGGCACCAGAGGAGGTTCTGGACATCAGGAAGAATTTTTTCAAAGGTTGTCAGGCATTAGAATGGACTGCCCAGGGAGGTGGTGGAGTCACCATGCAATGGAAGAAACAAGAAACAACTGGACACGGCACTTCCTGCCATGGTTTACTTGACAAGGTGGTAATTGTTCAAAGGTTGGGCTCTCTTCCAACCTAAATGATTCTGTGATTCCTGCAAGTTTTCCATGTTCATATGTGAGCTGGTGTTGATTGGGTATAACACAAACCAAATTGTGTGACAAAAAACAAGTAAGAGAAACAAGGTACTTAAAATACTCAGTTGAGTGCTTCCAGTACGTTCCTTTAGTACAGTGTTCTGTGGTTAGATGAATATCAGCATGTTTTAAACACAAAACAATTATCTCTGCCCAAATAAGCACTACCTTATAACTTTTTTTTTCCTTTGTAGGATGATACTGAAAGTACCATGACTGCTTTTGTCAAGCTGAGATACTTTCCCATTCTTTCATTCTTTGCATTATTTGTTTTATAAAAGTTATGGGGCAAGTGGTGAAATGACAGAAAAAAAAAATCATCACAAAGTTTTAAGCACCTTACAGTTCAGTGTTTTTTCTGTCTATTTGATCTCCCCAGAGCAGGATTTAGGTTGAAAACGAGTTGTCTAAAATGACCTGCCTGCAGCAGAGCTACATTTCTGAGCTCCCTCTGTAATCACTAGAATTCAAATCAGCACAGCCTGTGCAGGTCTGAGAGTTGGCTCAGCTGTACTGGATGTGGGATTCAGGGTGCCCAGGGCCATTTGAGATGTTCAGTGGCAAGCCAGACCTATCAACAGCATCTTTTTTGTTTGTCTGTTTGTTTTTCCTTCAGTTTATGCCTGTCAGACAGTATTTTCTATACATCTGAAGCCCAGTTTGCTGCCTAAATCTGTCTCAATAACTAGGTCTTTGACCACTAGAGATGTAAAGTACTGTGAAAGCAGGTTTAGGTTTTTTTGGTATCTTTTCTTTTAAACTGTCTTCAGGTTTTTCCTGTATATATTTATTAAAAAAAATATATCTTCACTCCTAAAGAATTAATACTTTTATGATTTTCCTGATCTTACTTTAAATGGTCCTATTTAAATAGCTGTTTTCACACAATCAGCAGCAAGAAAAAGCTTACTTCATTTTGTATTCTACAGATACTTAAATCTACTTGGAGCAGGTGTTACGTAATTTTCCTAGGCTAGCCTGGAGAAATTTGGATTGACAAAACCCCAAACTCTCTGTACCACAGCCCTTTCAACTTCTTGCGCAGATATTATAAATATTAAAGTTGCCAATCACTGAGGGGAAAAACCTCGTATTTTTACAGAGCTGTCCTAGAGTCTGTGATCAGTGGCTTAACACTCTACTCAGAGTCCAAATTTACTTAGTTCTTGGCCAGAGTAAATATTCTGTGGCTGTCTCTATGAGTATG
This sequence comes from Oreocharis arfaki, assembly GCA_013398015.1. Lineage (NCBI taxonomy): Eukaryota > Metazoa > Chordata > Aves > Passeriformes > Paramythiidae > Oreocharis > Oreocharis arfaki. The sequence goes on from VZRR01003151.1 coordinate 447,858, forward strand.
CAATACAGATTCTCTTAGTTAACCACCTGCCTTTCATTCTTTGATTTTCCTGTTATTGGATAAATTTCATGTTTTCCCAGCTGAAATTTCAGGGCAGGCCTGTGTGCTTAGTTCCCATGGAAACAGATTACTGTCTTCACACAAAATGGACATGCTGAGTTGCTGTGGCAACACAGGTAAAAAATTCTAGTAGGTGTAGAAAAGTGTCAAGTCCGTGCTGGCTGTGAAGCCTGAGCACCTGGCATCTGCCAGGTGCTGCTGCTGGATGTCCTGGAAGGGACTGAGAAGCTGCCTAGGATGCAGATGATGGTCTTAAGCCTTAAAAGGGCAGAATGTTCCTCCCGACTTGAGTTCTTCATTTAGCCATGAGACATGCACTTCCCTTGTGTGTTTTCTAGCTTCCCAAGGGATTTATTGATTCTGTTATTGATGATTGGGCATGTAGAGGTCAAAGAGGATTGTTTGGGTTTTGTCACCAACTTGCAAATGTTTCTAACTGAAATGTACATACTGGCTATCCTGTCTGTAATTTGCACCTATAGGTAGAAAACATGATCCTGTTGGAAATATTTTCTCCTATTTGAAATAAGAAATCTGTTTTAAATGCAGTGAGATGGGCTAAGGAAGATCTACATATTGTGGATTTAAAATCAAATAGGAAGTTTGAATCAGCTTGCAAAAGATACAAAGATATTTACTTGGCGGAAAATGGAGGGGTGGGAGAGCTCTTGGGACTATGTGATAGAGGAATAAGTGACTTCATGCTGCTTGAATTGACTAGACTGTTAGTCATACAAGAGAAGCTTTTACCAATGTCGATAAAGACAGGTATGTTAAAGCACAGTATGACAGGACATTTCTACTCACTAAGTCAGAAGTGGTGCCTGGCTCATTCACAGTAAAGAGGAAGAAAGTTGCTAAACCAATTGACCAGCTCAGGATGGGAGAAGGGGCTCATCTTGCTTCCCTTTTGGTCTTGTTGATCTCTGCTTTGAACTGTGTCTCTCTTGATCAAATGAAGGTCAGTGCAGAATACAATGTAAAATCTTGAGCATCAGCTCCAAAAAAGATGAAGAGGAGACAAAGCATTTTAGGGAAGAGTCATCTGCTTCAGTTAAAGCTGTGAAAACTACACCCTGAATGGTGTTTGTGGAGAAGCCAGGGAGGTCCTGCTCTGATGCATGCTCCAAAATGGCAATATGGGAGATACAAGTGACAGGTCTAAATGTCAGCTGCTTGGGAGGTGAAAGAAATGATGTCCAGGAAGGTTATAATTTAGGGGCTTCTGCCCAGTATGAAATTAAAAACAGACTTCATGTCCTGAACGATCCATTCATATGTCAATGATCCAAGTAGTGAAAGGGCTTTACAGATATTTTTAGACCATGGGGAGGAGATAGAAAGGAGGATATATACAATGCAACCGTTAAATTTTGTGGGGAAGGCTTCTGAAAATTAGGAACCTGAAGGTAGACACCTAAATGCAGGGGCACGAAAACTAACTCCAGGTGGCACAAAGAGCAGCTGAGTACCTCAGTGCTCACCAATGTGAGCAGTTGTCATGTGTGTCTTAAGGAAGAGCCATCTCCTACCTCCGCAGCAGGCTGAGCCAGTGTTGGAAAGTGCATCCAGTGCCTCTGGTAGCTCAGGCTGTTTGGAGCAGTGGAGTTTGCTCCTAAATAATACAGTGTGAGTTTAAAGTAAGGTTGTCTCCACCTGCTGCCTCCCTGTAGCCATTCAACAGGATGAATAAATAAAAGCAGAGTAGATTCTTTATGGGAGCATGTTTTAAGTCTAAAAAGGTGTTTAAATAACCATCTTAAATCCATCTGTTGTCCCTTCAAGATTCTGCATCATTCCTCACAGGAAAAATAAATTCATTAACAGGAATTCAGTCCACTAGTCAAATGAACATTATTCTTTTTTGGTGCAGAAATTCCTGTGCATTATTTTTCAATAAGGAATACTGAATAGGGAAATCTTACATAAGAAATGATCTGGATAAATAGTACTTATAGGCAGAGATTCCTCTGCATATTTTGAAACCAGTTAAACAATTTTAATAATTTAATATCTTCCCTGCTGTTTTTTCATGAACTTTAGGAAACTTGCCAGCAAAGTTCACGTGCTGAGTTACTGCTATGTCCTCTGCTTAGAAAACTGTCAGGGACTTGAGCAGCCCTCCCAAGCTGGCATCCTGAAACCACACAGCTTGGCGTAGGCTGCTTTGTATCTGTTCAGGCTCCCAGTGTGAGAGAGACTGGTACCATAGGACTGGTACTCTCCTGGCTTTGGGCTTTGTGAGTTGAGTACAGATGGACCCTGCCAAAATGTTTTTGCAAACCTTGCACCTCCCCATGCCTCTGCTGAGGAGAAGTAGATGCTGAAGGGCTTGTCTCGCAGACCTTGGAGGCTATGAACTGGTGCATACTGGAGAACACATGGAGTGTTCCAGCTTCTGCAGAGAGCCAGTTTGGGGAGCAGGAGTTTGGTACACCATAGGTCTGAGTGGATATTCAGTCGTACAATTTCGGCTTTCCCCTAATTAGAATCCGCTTGTTCTTGCATTTCTCTCAGTTGATGATGCAAGCAGCTACCAAAGACTTATCAGATATTTTATTCATATTTAAATAAACAAATAAATAAGTTGGTTTAAATGTGAACCTATGAGGCTTTGGTTACCTTTTGAACTCATCTTCTAGACTCTGTATTTGAGAAATAGCCTCTCAAAAACTCCACTCGAGACTTTTGATCAGGCCTTTGCAATGGTGTCCTGCAGAAGCACAGATATCAGTGAGCAAGGGCAAGGGGGTGAATTCTGCATTGATAATGCACCAGCTTCTGCTTATACAGGATGTTTGGTGTATTATTTCTCAGACTTGTTGTTTATACATCAGTTTGTCCAGTGCAACTAATCTCTAGCTTAGCTTGCCTTATCAGTGCTGTTGTCTCAAAATGTTTCTCTACCCTACTCCCTCCAATTTAAGGTCTCAAAGCACCTCCTATGCATGAACCTATATATACTCCACAGCACTCATGACTGGTACGTGTGTGTCTCTGTCCCCTGCGCCTAACACTGTGCTCACCATTCTCCTCCAGAGCACTCTCCTCTGCTTTGTGCTGCTCTCTTTCCTTTCCCCTTAAGCTGAATAACTGAGGAACAGAATCAAGTTAAATCCAGATCAACCATCTCAAACTGCAGCTGGAAATCTCTTCTTGCTGTTTGTGTGCCCTCCATTTTTTTTTCTCATTTCAATTTGTCTAAGACAAGAAACAGCATCTCCCAGCAAAACACATCTTGTTAAGATTAAAAAGCCTCGACACAGCCCTTTAGCCTATATTGAGGATGTAAGAACATGGTGTCTTGCATATGTAAGGGAGACATTTGCCAATGTCTCTTGATAAGGCCTTGTGCTAAAGTGTAGCTTATCTTGGTGAGCATTTAAATCTGTGTAGCATTCCCTGGCATTCTCTTAGTAAAATAAGAAGTGTCAGTGTATCTGTAGCTACAAAAGAGCTTCTCCCAGCCCAGCAAATAATTGCTTTGGAAAATAGTTGGTAAAACATTCATAGCAAATAAAGATCTGGCAACTAATCTTGCAAGTAACGGCCAAACTTTTATGCAGTCTCTGCCTGATTATTAGTATGACTGCTTCAAAATTACTATAAAGGAAAATTGAGTGCAGCTCCTTTCCTTTTTCATCCTTTGCCAGAAGCCAAGAAAACTCATGAATCCTGTGTGTAACTGCTTAGTTTTTTACACTAGAAATTATAATTTTGTATATTCTTCAAGGCGACAGAAAAAAAAGAAGAAATTTCTATACTGCAAGCTAAGGATGATTAAAAGTAACTGTTTGAAATACATTTTCATCAATTATTAACCTTTTATTGACTACTAGTAGTAAAGGCACTGATTTCAGCTCCCTCAGCCCATCAGTAGCCATTGAGAGAACTTACGGTGAACTCTACTTTGACATCCCAATATGTCCTCCAGCAAAATCGTGCAGCAGATTTAATGCTCCTGGTTTTGTCTGTGCTGTGTCGTAGTGGTTGGTTTTGTGGTACGTTTGTGCCGTAGTTGTTACACCAGAAGCCATAAACTGAGACTGATGGACAGCTTAGATTGTGCTGGAACAGATAAATCTGTTAAAAAGCCAAACAATGTCGTAGAGCGAGGCACTGAGGTGTCCTGATCTGACACACACGCTGAAAGCACCAGAACTCTTTTTCTTTCAGGCGCCTGGCTTTGATTCTCTGTATTGATTTCTCTAGTCCACCTCTGAAAACTGTCTTATGCCATGAACGTGGAAAATGCACGTAACCTTGTGTCTCTGCATATGGCTGAGATCTCTTTGACAGCATGAAGTGTGGGCTTCTTGACAGTGGCAGGAGTGGTATTTTCCATTTGCAGATGTGGCTATAAAGAGGCTCAGTCATCAGTGAGTTTATGTGCTCCCCAAAACATACGTAGATATAGCAGAATAAGCAGGAGTTCCCTTGGATCTGAGAAACTGAGGAATAATTACCTAAACTGATTTCCTACCCTAGTCCTGTAACAACTGTATAGTTACCATAGCAATGAAAATGTTGCTCAGCATAAGAGAGAAATTAGCTGGACTGATGAACCATGCCATGGGTGGTTTGGAACAACACTTAGTTCAGATTCCATTCACTGGGAATGAAGCCAACAGAGCAGTGTCATATTTAATAAAACAGGAAAATAACAAGACCAGAGTATGTCTCAGGTGAATATATTCTACAGAAAAAGGCACAGGATGCAAATTTTGTTTGTATTACACGCACAGTTGTATTTATAATGGCATGCAGCAGTTTTGGCAGCGCAAAGAGCTTCCTAAGTGAAAGCGTGTTTGCTTTTATTTCCCCTTTCAAATAAACTGGTATCATGGCACTGTTTGCAAATAAATTTTATGTACTCAAGGGAGAATGCGTGTGAGGCAAATTCAGAATTTGTATCCTGTTAGGCTGTATACAGCGAGACCTAAAGACAGTGGAATTTTACTCAGTAAATAATAAATACATGATTTAAAAAAATACTTAATGATTGTATACATTTTTTAATGCAGTGGAATTTCCTCTTGGTAAAGCTCTTAATCAAATTCTAAGCACGGCACCAAGGCTTATGAATTGTGTATTGGGATGCTCACACAACCTGAACACTTGAAAAAGGAGCTGACAGATCAAGACCCTGAGAAGTAGGGTTATCTGGAAGTATCTCTTAATGTATGCTGCTTGACAGGAGAGCAGGATAAACCCATCATTCAGGCACAGGGGTTACTTCTTTTCTGTTAGACATTGGAGATGATTGATCCTGCTACTGCAGAAAGACCCCTCATGTAGGCTGGGGCTCTCTGCGCATTCAGCTCAATGCGTGTTGGGTCACGGAAGCGGGGTCGCTCTCACTCTGATGGGGTCTCCTGACCTTGCTGGTCCTTTGTGAGGGCACAGCATCAGCAAGACATTCCTCTTTCATCCTCAGTCCTGACCTACTGCTCTTATCTCAGATTTAAATCTAGGTTGAAAATCTGGCATAGTGAAGTCTTCTCATATTTCTCTCATCGAATTGGCTACTTGTTCCCACAATAGGGAAAACTGCTGGGCATCCCTTGCCCAGCAGCTTCTGAGGAGCTTTGCTAGGAAGCCGAGAATGTAAAAGCATGGAGGGAACCATTGGCTTAGCCTGCTTCTATGTCCCCTAGTCATGCAGGGTGGGATCTGCATCCTGTCAGTGAACTGGCGCAAACACCTCAGGAACCAAGCACAAGTCAAAGGTTTTAGCAGAAAGAAGATGGGTGGTGTCTTGGGAAGTGCCCTCAAAGACAGCCCTGTTGTAGAGAAGGTCTTTCTCCGAGGCTTCTTAAAGACTGCTCCCATTAGCCCAAACAGGTAATGCTCCTTTGCTCAGCTGTTGCTCTGCAAAGCTGCCTGTCCCATTTTTGCTGGAAACAAATGTTTCTCAGTACTTCAGTAGAGCATCTGTTGTACTCATTGCTCTGTATGGTGGAAGGTATGTCTGGCCCACACTTCTTTGGCGCTGTTTCAGCAAGGGATGGGCCTGGCCAAATATGGCTGCAATCTATGTGTTATGTCCCTCAGCAGATGCTTTGGCAATAGACCCTTGGAAAAGCAAACTGAGGTACAATTGGCTTAGCCTACTTCTATGTCCACTACTCGTCCGTCCCTTTGGAGCTAAAACATGCTCCTGATCATAAGGTTTAGTGAGAGAACTCTTCTTTCCAACCCAGGCTTGTGTGTTGCAAAGTGCTGAAAATAGTTTTAGCAGTAGTTTTGTCACCAGCAACTACAGTGTGAACTCCTAGGCACTGAAAAAACCCTGCTTCTAACTGATCCTGTGATAGTGTCTATTTTAGTACACAATTGACTACACAGATGTCTGTGCTGGGACTCAATGTACTGCCTAGCCTGGGTGGTAGGTAAAACTGGAATGAAACAATGAGAACTGCAGTTCTTTATCTAAAGTTGACCTGGGCTCTTCAGTATCTGTCATGAAAATGTGGACTTGAAAATAGTGCCTGCTGTCATATTACTAGCTTGGGATGATTTCATGTGTTGGTGGAGGTGAAGGGCAGCAAACACTTTATTCCTTCTCTCTTTCTCACCTCAGCCCTCACTGAAGGGAAGAAATGGCAGTATAATAGAGAAACACAGGTGTTGAGGAGAACATGAACTTGATACAACCAGAAATTTCAGAGTGCCTCAGAGCATTCCTTGAAAAAATCCCAAGATAAATAACCAGGGAAAACTGACGAGCTAAATGTAAATGTTTTGACCAGTGGGTGTTATTTTACTGACATGTTCACAAGGGTGCTTAGAGATGGGAATGTGATGGCTAAAGAAGTGTTTGAAAAAGAAAATGAAACCAGCATGAAATTCTGTAATGTGCCTGCAGAAATCCAGGGGTGATGGCAAGGTGCAAAATGTTACCTTTTTTTTCCTTTGGTTTCAGCAAGCCCCAGGTCAGGCCCTGAATGCACATTCTTCTGCTGTCATCTGGGCTTGCAGTGGACTCTTTTGATGAACAGAAGCAGTAAATGTCTTCTCCTTCCTTGCTTCACATCGGGCAAAAAATGTTTGGCACAGACAATTTAATCAAAGTGCTAATTTGTTTCAGGTCTCCCCTTCTTCTGTAAACATGCTGGTTTTTTCAAGTCTAGATTGCTGTTGAAAACAAAACCTGAAACTGTTTTTAAATAAAATCTACCTCATCTGTGAAAATAATCTGTTATGTATTGCAGGGGTATAATTACCAAAGTCACTGTCAGAGTTGCATAATTTAAATCCTTTATCCCATGGAAGAAAATGAACTAATTATTGCAAGGATTCCCATTATTTAGGAAGAGCAAGATTCTTAAAAGAAATTCAGTTCTTTGGTGGCAAGTGACGCGTCTCATCCCAAGGAGCATTGCAAGGCTTGTCTGTGTGAACCCTGGGGAGATGTGGGTGTGAGGCCTTTGTTTCAGCTTTTGTGTTAGGTAAGTGCAGGGATCTGAATGTATATACTGGTTTTGCAGAAAAAGGTCTCTGTGCACATCATCTTCTAAAGCAGAGTCTCTGCTAGTACTCTGAGATGAGAGTAAACCATGTCCTTCTAAATCACTGGCAGCCAGTGCTGCTGGTGAGGCATGTTTAGGCTCACAGATTGAAGATTTATTTACAAAGTATGTCCCATCTTCCCTTCAGACATATTCATGGATATATTATTTTATTGCTACTGCCAAGAAATTCTGATCTGTTCAAAGGACCTGGAAGTCTGTGGTGAGCATCTTGTGTGTCCTGCCTGCCTGGTCATTGGCCTCTTTGTCTCTGCAAGGATCCAAAACATCTTTATTTTTCCTAATGACCCCATTTCCTGGCAAGCCATCTTATATTTATTTCAACTACTCTCTCTGTCTCTCATGCCTCTCCCTCTTGGTAAGGTACTTTACATAACAGAGCAAATGTGTCAAGACTTGTTTACGCTGTCCTTTGCTTCTACAGCCTACCATTGAAGAGTTCTCCTGACACTATGAACCTATCCTGTCTGTGCAAGTCACTTTCTGAAATACCTGGTAAAACAAATTACTTGGCTGGTATTGCCATTAGTTCTGTTAAAAAACCCAGCAGCTTGATATTTCAATTGTTATTTTATCTGCTATGCAGCTGGATACTCTTTTAAACCGTGCTCTGATAGGTTGGCACTGAAGAGTGGCATCTTCAAGACGTTACCTTTTAGCTATCTTTTTCTGTCCTCTTTAGAAATAAGATATTTTTTCCAGAGTGATCATTGTCCTGCAGTGTAGAATACTTGAAGTGTCTTTATTGAGTCTTGCTGACCTGGAGCTCACTGCTCCTCAGTGAGCCGCCAATAACAAGGTGAACCTTAACTTGGAGTAGATCCTCAGTTGCCACAGTTTTCCCAGGACTTACTGATAATTACTCTGATTTCCATGTTCCCTTCTCAGCTGTAATCTCAATAACCTTCTCCAGAGCGAAAAGGGTAAGTACAAAACAGACCAGTCTGGACAGGAGATGGGATGTGTGCAAGAAAAGGCTGAAGACGTGAAGATGTGCTAAATGACAGCTTTTTATCAGCTGGTTTTGTATAGAATCATAGAATGATTTGGGTTGGAAGCAACCTTAAAGATCATCTAGTTCCACACCCCCATCAAGACTTTTTTTTTTGTTGTGGGTTGTACCCTGTTATTAAATTGTCAGTTATTCCTACCACTTACGAATCTGACATTCATCATACATTAAGCAGGACCCAAACACTGTCCATTAAGTTGGTTGCTAAATGATCATACTCAGCAAGCAGATGTGGACAAATGCAGTTTGCTGTTACACTGGATAGAAAATCTTTGTGTATTCTAATAACTGAAAAGCCTGAGCTGGGGATTGGAAAATTGTAAGCTGTACAACATACCCTGCTCCTTTTTAAGTCATGACATCCATAACAGCAGGGCTCATCTAGAAGTAAACCTGGTATTACTCTCCCCTTTTGGGAGGGTAAGATTTGAATTTAAACGTTTCTTCAAGAGTTGCATAGCAATGTAATTTGCTTGCTATCACATCGTGTGTGAGCCTGAATATTTCCTTCAGCTTCTGATTATGAGTGTCTCAAAATTGGGACAATCCTCATCAAGCATGCTGTAGGAAATGCAATTTCTTCCACTCCATGCATTTGTTTTTTCAGTAATTGCCATTGTTGATCTGCCTTCAAACAAAAGCATCAGTAAGAGGAAGGTGTTCTACCTTTATAGGTAGTGGGGGCGACAGAAAAGTGAGATGCATGATTCACCTTCCTTGCCTACCCAGAAATCAAGTGTAGGCTGTTCAGCTCACTCCTGCTTATAGTCAGGGGGAGAAGAGCAGGAAAAGGCTCCTACAGTGGATGTGTCACTTAATTGCAGATGGACACATTTCCACTAGGCAAGGATTCCCATCTTTCCCTCCACTTTCCCTGTACCGATCCTGGCTGGAACACACTTTATTTTCTCCATAGCAGCTCGTATGGTGCTTTCCTTGGGTTTGTGACCAAAGAGTGGTGACAACACACTGATGTTTTAGCTGTAGATGAACAGTGTCTGCACAGCAGCAGGGCCTTGGTTTCTCACTCTTCATGTCCACCGCCATCAGGGAACAGATTGAGGGTGGGGAGGGGACACAACCAGGCAGGTGTCACGAACTAAGCAAAAGGATATTCCACACCATATTATGGCATGTTCAGCAACAAAATGGACAGGAGGTTGTTTAGGGAGATGAGCCATCTCTTTTTTTTGCTCATGGCTGGGCATCAGCCCACTTGTGGGAGGTGGTGAGTGATTGTTTTGTTTTGGTTCAGTTTGTTTTCTTTCTCTCTTCTTCCACTTCTTCTTTGCTTATTAAACCATTTTTATCTTGCTTTTGCTCTTCCTTTCCTCTTCCCCTGCTCCACTGTGGATTGGAGGGGGATGCAAGCGAGAAGTTGTGCGGTGCTCAGTTGCCTGCCACGTTAACCCACAACACAGCATTGCTGCATTGAGAAGACAGCTCCACTTCCAGTCACGTTGTGTGAGTTTCTGAAGCCTTGGTTGCAATAGTAGTAGTCAGCACGTTTATATGTGGCAGGTCTCTGAAGCCACTAAAGCCAAGCAACTCTTATAGGATGGATCTTATCAGTGCATACAGGTATCAGCTGTGTTTGGTGAAAGCCAGAGAGCTTCTGAAGATACACAGGCATGAGGACCTGGGAACATATGCAGGAGTCTGGGTCTTCTCCACTGCTGTGCATGACTTAAAAAGTCCTGGCTGTCTTCTAGTGCTGCTTGGGGAGGACCAGTCCAGCCATGCCAATATAGAGGCCAGACTCATGCATGAGCAAGAAAGAATGGTCTCAAGTACCAGCTGCTTTTGGCTCATGGTTTTTCAAGTGCCATCTGGTTTCGATTCCTGGCTTCGATGCCTTTTTCAACCTAGAAATAAAACAACACACTTCTGAGATAATATTAGTATAGGAGGAAATATGAAAGTGGATCTTTATTTGAGGCCTCCAGGGGTAGTTATGGAAAAATGTCCACAAAAGCCGACCCCCCACAGTGGTGCACACAGTTTTATTAGTTTGGTAAATTAGCATAATCGACAAAAAAGCACCAATTAGGAGCACAAGTGGTGATGCAATTCCCCCCCAGTCCAAGCCCCTTGTAAGACCTCTCCGCCTTGGTACCAGCCATACTTTGTTTATGAAAATGTGTCTTGAAGAGCTGTTTTCAACCTTGGTAGCCAGGGAGAACCAAGATAGGATAGGGGCCCTTGGGATATGTTTTGTCTTTCTGCCTAGGGAAAGGGCACGGAAAATTACTGGAAAAACTAGCCACTAATATGATAGGCTGAAAATATATGCGTAGAGAATACAGAGATTATATAAAAGAAAAAAATACAATAGGCATCAGCTTAGCCTTGGACTGCTTGGGCAAGACCCTTCAAATCTCTGCCGTGGCTCCACACCATCTGCTTTCATACTGTGGCAGTGGGAGGGTGTCACAGAAAAGCTTACTATCAGGCTCAAATAACTATACACACCGTGGCTGCAAGAAGTCTTCTCACGTGCTTTCAAGCTGACTTGCCCAAATTGAAGCTGAATGAAGGATGATAGAGAGCTCTTTGTCTCTTTTCCCCCTTACAGTGATAAATGTTCTTCCTATGGTTTCATTTTTAAATTAAAGCAATTTAAATCCATTGTGCTTTCTCTGCACCTTTATTTAATTTTCAGCCTCTTGGCGTTTTCCTTTCATTCTTCTTCAAAATTTGTTATGATTTTTACTGTCTGATTAAATTAATTTAGGGCTCCACTTGTCACTTGTTTATTGTCTGACTCCCTAGCTCCCTTCACTCTCCTACTGTCTAATACTTAGTAGACATTGTATTTCTCAGCTTTAGCAATCTTTTCTCCATCTTCCTTGGCTGTTGCCCAGTATTTTGCTTATGAGTAGTTTTCTTGACATAAATTCCTCCCATTGCTATCCATCAATGTTGGAAACCTTTGAGTCAGCTTCTCAGCAAAGCAGCAGGTTGTGCCACCAGTCCTGCAAGTCTCAGTAATAGCTAGTAGCACTGTGACTAGTTCAGCCACCACATTTGTTTCTTTTCTGATACCAAATGTAAGTTTTTGAAAATCTGAGAGAGGTGTTTTTAACCATGAGATTGTGCTGATATCTCCAGCCTTATGTTCTCCCAACATACCTTGCTTTTGTGCCCTTGCTGCTCCTGTGAAGATGGTAAAAAAATTAGGTTCAATTATATTTTGTTCCTATAACTGACTTGCTGGTCGTATTTTTTTCCTCCTGAAAAGTCACAGAAATATTTGAAACCAATCCGTGTAGCACAGTGACAGGATACCCCATCAACAATTCACCAGAGTTTACTTTCTCACTGCTCATGATGGAGGATTTAATCATAGTCACGAAGGTAAGAGCTGGGAACGAGCTTTCTAGCGCATTTTTATATTTCCCCCTTGGGACTGATAGCTGGGGTGTCTTCCCTGGACACAATGTATGACTATATTTTTGTGCTTTGTGTTTCTCAAATCTCCTTTTGGGCATCTGGCTATAACATCCCTCCCTCACATTTAACTTCTATCTGCTTCAGGGCAGGGCTGTCCCCATTATATGGACTTGTACTCTGCTTCCTACTATGAAACTTCAATATCTGGAGCTGCTGCCAAGGGCTATGTTAAAGGAAAAAAAAGGAAATGAAGAACTAAAATTCTTCAACTTCATTTGGAGTTCCTTAGCTCCCTTGTATGTCATGAGGGTTTTTTTCTGGATAATCATAGAAATGTAGAGCAGTTTGGGTTGGAAATTACCTTTAAATGCCATCTTGTCCAACCTCCATGCAGTAAGCAGGAACATCCTCAACTAGATCAAGTTGCTCAGATCCAATCTGGCCTTGAAATTTTCCAGGGTTTTACCACCCTCATTATAAAAGACTTCTGAATTAGATATAATTAGATATAAGGACTGTTGTATCCTACAAGCTCAGAGGACATCGGGCGCATTTCATTATCATAATGGACTTACCAAAATATATGATAACTTGCTTACTAGGAACTTGAGTTACAAGAAAGATATATGGATATTACAAGTTTAATTTCCATTCCATCCCATGTAATCCAAAAATCGTTCTTGAAGACATGGAAAAGCAGCAAGAAGTTAATAATCAGCTCTTGCTGGAGAGAAGCACCTCAGCATTAATTGTGTCTCTCATGAGGAGAGTTCAGGCATATCACTTCCATTCACACTGATCATAAAACCAGCACTGTGAATTGTTTCATATTTATATCCATATCAAGCTGATGCCAATTTATGACTGTTACGTTCTTTTAAAATACTAAAATCCTATTTTGTTTTGATCTGTGCAGATAAGGCCCGTTAGTTTCATTATGAGGTGTATAGTATGATTGCATAAAGCTGCCTATTATTTATATTACTGAGCTTTCAGAACTTCACTCCATTCTCAAACACCACCCTAGCAAGAGAACTAGAATATCAGGCAATTGTCACTGAAGGGCAAGTCATGTTTGACAGTTTAAACATACGTGGTGTTCTCATTTCAGCTTAGCTTTCTAAACCATTTGTTTAACTATAGCATGTTCTTGTAGCAGTTTTGTGTTGCTCTCTTTGGGGAATGGGTGTGCCATGTGTTTTACAGAGTACACAGAGGGCTGAATGGTGCTTGAAGCTGCTGGCACTCACCTCTGCCCTTCTCTTTTCTGTCCCACTGAGTTCCATTTGAGAACAAGTGGCCAATGGGGGTTTCAGGTAGCGTGGGGACTTAGAAACTGTGGCTTGGATTAGGCCTGGCAGAGTCACTGGACTGAGATTCTGACCCAAGTGAGCTGAAAAGAGGTGGTTTTTCTCTGCCTAAGAAAGATTTTGGACTGATACAAAAGCTCCTTACTGAGTACAGACTTATAAATTCCACACTCGCACAGCCTCTGACACAAGGGACTTTCACCGAAGCAAGGCTGCATGCTACCTATCAAGGTTTTCAATGCTGTAGAGAAAAACTTTTCCATACTATGAAATAATCTTTGAGCTGTTGGAAAGTACAATTGCCAGACCCTCAGGGAAGGAAGGCCTGCAGGTTAGCAAGTTCAGCCTTTTCAATTTACTAGCAAGCCCTTTGTGACGGGGGCAGCCTCATTCAAAGGTGCCGGAATGAATACACCTCACTTAGTTGCTGGTGAAAAGTTCTGACCTCCTGTCCTTGTGCCAGCCAGAAGGAGTCCTGTATCGATCATCCTTGTTCTCCACGCTCTCCAGCCACTGAGATTATTTGGCCTCTGGAGCACTTTAAGTCTGATCATGCAGAAGATAAAAGAGCCTGTGGCCTTTTCTCTGACACAGGAGGCAGCTTAAATAACTCTGTTGAACTCAAGAGTCAGATCTGAAGCTGGCCTAAAGTCTTGAGACCTCCAGAGGAAAGGTATTTCACTACACAAATAGCATGTACTTTAATATTAATAGCTACTTCCAAGCTCTATCCTAGTCCAAGTCGGAAGATTATTTCTTTGAAGAAATATGATTTACAAAGATTAGAGGCTAAAAAACCTGATCGCAGTGCAAGAATATCCTGCTTTATCAAAGGAAACTTTTCAAAGCTGAAGATGGCTAAAAGCCAGTATGTTACATGCAGACTTCAGGGAGCTGTGGTTTTATACGAACTGTGGATCCAAAATGAACTTTTTAAAACAGAAAACCCTTTATAGAGCAAAATTTTCATTGGAGGCTAAATGAGAGCTGAGTTTTAAAGTGGTATTTAGTATTTGAGGTGCCTAACAGAAGTGGAAACTGTTACAATTTTAGGAGTCTCTGCTGACCACCTTGAAGAAAAGAAGCAATTCCTTCCCACCGAGGATCTTTTCTTTTTCTATAGAGGACGGGTCACTCTTGAGTGTGCATTTCTTCCATACACTCAGCAGTGCTATGTGACAACTGTGCATGTATGATAAACCTGGGTTTGTTTCTATAACATGATAAGGTGCATTTAAGGGGCTCCCCAAACCCATGATGTTTTAAGAAGGAACATCCTTCTTAAATGAATGTTGTCATTACAATTACTGTTCAGTATCTGAACTTGTTATGTTAGACTGTAATTGTTTTTGTAGAAGTGGATATGTTCATCTATGAATTTTGAAGAAACCAAACTGCTGTTGTGCAATAGCACAGAGAAAACACCTCCTTACAATCATATTTTCAGCATTTTCAGAGAAGTGCTCCTTTCATCTCTCTCATGACCCTCAAGGTGTTTACCTTAACCAGAAGAGTCTGGCAAGCATAGTTGATAACTGTACTGCATACTGAAAACCACAGACTGAAAAAGAATGTTGGGTTTGTGGTATATACTGCTTCTGCCTACTTCCCATCCTTGATTTATCCCTTACAGATCTATTCTGTAAGGAGTAAACTACTTCTCTCTCATTTTTGGAGCTACCAGTCTTACAGCTGTATGTCTCTCTAATATTAACCTCTGCTTTACAGGTTTCAATCACGTATTCTTTCAAACCATTTAACAGAATAACATAGAAAGTTAAAATCTCATTCAACTTGCACTTGGCTTTGAGGATGTAGCTTCTCCTTTAGACCAGAAGAAGGACTGTGTGCACATTAGTTTTCCTGTCTGATTATATTCATTTCTCCTGGTTTATCTAATAAAAGAAATTGGCTCACAGCAAACAATGCCTCACAGAAGGTAATAGAATAATTTTTTATGGTGCGTTGCCTGGTAGTTCAATGAAATGATTTCTCAAGAGGTGTAGGCCTAGTTATCAATATCCTCTCTAGAGCAGTGGTTTACATGACTGTAAATCTTCTGTGAGCAAGCACACTTCTGGCAGAGGGCGATCCCCACTGTCAGTATCCCCCTCTACTATGGAAGAGACAGCAGGAAGGAAAATACTACAAATTTGAGGCTAGACTGGACACATCCTGCCCTTAGGGTTCAGCATAATAAGACAGCCTCTGTACAGGACCAGAGAATGAATATCTGGATGTCCTCTCTCTCATATCTAAGGGAATGTGGAATCATATTCATGTCCTGCTTTTGCGGTCTCCAGCTGTCTGAGTACATCCCATTTATCTCCTGCAGGAGAGAACGGCCCACTCACAGGCCCATCTGAGCTGTGACTTGAGCTACAAGAAGGAGAACATGGACTGAGCAGGGCAGTAGGTGCAGTAAAGCCTACCAGAACCTAAACATCTGTGTTGATACCTGCAAGGCACACCAATATTAATACGCTTGGCAGGTCATCTCTGCCTAGAGACGGACACGAATCTGTGAAAATAGAATAGATGAGCTGCAGAGAGAGCTGTCCTTGCTGGGAAGCCTGGGGATACTTGCAGTGAAACTTTTCCTTTCCTCCAGCCTCAGAGCAGCCAGTTCCTTGCAGACAACTTCAGGACAATTGAATTTCAGCGCAAGGGTCTGTGAGCACTTGTGAGCCTGATGTCTGAAGGCAGAATGGAACTTAGGCTTCCTCCTTCCCTTCCAGTAGTCTATGGAAAGACACAACTGCCTTGTCTTCCCCTGCAGAAGTGCTCTTCTGCACAGCACAGCCAAATCTGTGCAGTAAAAGCAAATTACATTTACCTCTTTCTCAGACTGCAAAATAAAACTAACATAACCGGGAAGAGCTTTGGGCAGTAAGGCACACCCATGATTTCCACCAGTTGACATGGCTTACCAGTTGCAGTGGGTGAACATGGCTTCATCAGAAATCTTCGAACTGTGTGATGTAGCTCATCAAATCTCAGTGACATGGAGCACATTTCTGTTTTATTACTTACTAGTGCTGGGCTTGGCAGGCACCGCAGGTTATTTTGCTAAATTATGACAGAACTGTAATCTGCAGGATAAACTAGGATATAATGCCTGTGACTCATGAGTGGTTTTGTTGGAATAAAGCTGCTTCATATCCAATACAATATTTAGAAAACAATACATGGAATTTATCGGAATGAAGTCTGCCTGTCCCTCCCTCCTTGTGTGGCTTACAAGATTGAACTGGAAACCTTTGAGGGTTTTTTCCCCTGTACTCGGCACAGAAATAGGAGCTGTTCCAGGAACAAGATGCTTCATAAAATAGGGTGTAATATCATATCTTGAAAGAATCTATTCTATGATCAAAACACCAAGAAAAAAGAATGCTGTGCTAAGGCATTACCAAAAGGACCAAATGAGAAGGACAGCGACAGCCTAGATAGGTTGCCACAGGTGGACAAAAGAACACAAAGTCTGGCACAGGACGAATCAAATAAATTAAAGTGGAGACTGCAAGCATTGTGGGTGATTTATTCTTTCTTTTCAAAACTTAAACTTTTCTAGGAGGCAACTGCAAGTGTTGGGAGAGTTGGGACAATTATCCAAGAATCTGATCACTGATACTTGCTGGCTGTCAGAGAAACTGTTTTAACCCCTGAGAGTAAAGAGATGAGCTTATTCAAAGCCTAACTATCACTCAGTACTTTTAAGGGAACTAGGGTATATCTACCAAGTATAAATCAGTTTTTAAATTAGATTACAACCTTGGCTCTTAAAAATATTTGCAAGGTACATGTAATATCTGCACTGTGTTTGGACAATGCAATTAATCGTGTTAAAATGCAAGTAAGAACATATCAGATGTGGTGCTGATTCAGATTTTAAATAGCTATCAGTGGCAAGGTGGCACAGTCATGAGCTTACTTGGCTTCTTTTATTATACTGTTAAAAGGCATTTCAGAACATGGAGTCTGTAGAAAGGTCACACATAAAGAAAAAGGTCACACATAAAGAAAAAAGGAGCACATGCTAGAAATGTATGATTCTGAAGAGTTTCAAAGGACAAAACTAGCAGTTAAGGACTTAAATGCTGTTATGAAGAGGTTATGTCGCCTCTACACCCTACTGAAAAGAGGAATATGCAGGATCACTAGAAAGGTGATATTCACCTTTTGTGTGGCTGGTGCTGGAATAATGCCTAAATTCTGATCTACCTTCATTGAAAAATGAAAATGGATTACTAAAAGGAAAAAGGGATGCAGTGTTCAAGGCTATGAACCTTATTCAAAGAATGCTAGCTATAATTACCCAGTCACCATTAGAATATACCAAGAAACAACTCACAGAAATGGTGCTAAGAGCTTTAAACTCCAACAGGAAAGGAGACAGCATTTTCAGCAGTTGAACGTAAGAGCAGTGGAAGATGCTTCGATGGAGGAAGGTGGATCCACAGGCTACTGTGGGCAAGGAGGGTGCCCCAAAAGTTATTCCACTGGCACAACAGGCCATTCCCCCACAGTTTTTCTGCAGCCTCAACTTAAAATTAATTCCATCTTAAAATTATCCCTTGTGAAAGTGATATGGCTACGAGATATGAACACAGTGGGTGAGTAATCCACTTTCTATTAATTATTTATATCTGTAGATTTGCATCTAACCTGAAGCGGTAGCTTCTGCTAAAACTTCACTCTGCATTCATGAATGTTTTAGTCTTAGCTTCTAATTTCGTTTCATGTTAAAAGGTATATAAAATATGCTTTCCCCTAAAATATTATTTCCTTTAAAACATGACAAACAGGAATTCAACAGAGTTTGAAGGAAAATCAGAGTCAATTTTTGGCAACTTTGAACCCCAGTTTGTAAGTATAATTGTGTATCAACAACACTGGAAACTCAGCTTGGGCAGCTGGTTTGTAGATCTGCAACCTTGAGAAGTTTTTTTGAGAGTGTAGTACAGAAAAAATAACAAAAAATCAGAAGTTTGTTTCTTTATATCATTTTTATTAACATACAAATGCAACCATACAAATTTGTCTTTGTAACATAGTCATAATTGTCATAAGCGGTGCAGGAAAGCTCCTCTCTTTCTTTCTGTTTGAACCACCACAGATCTGGAAGGAATTCAAAGCTTTTCTCTCTGTAATGATGTTCCTTTCAAGACTGTTTTTCTGTTGTTGTTTTGCTGTTGTTTGTTTGTTGCCAATTCTAAACCAGATACAGTGAGAAGGGTTGTTTACTTTCCTTTGCTATTGCTTTCTAGGTGTCTGTTAAACCCCAGGCAGCTGCTAACTACACATGAATCTAAAGATTTGGCAAGTGAGAAGGACTGGTAGAATGAATTTCTGCAGAATTTGTGCTCTAATTGTAAATGCAGTTTCTGGCTGTGTGTCACTAAACCCACGGCTGATGCTGCAGCTGCTGAGCCGGAAGAGGGCAGCTGCTGCAGATGAAGCTCCATCCTCATTCTGGTCAGCCACAATGTGAATGCCTGTGCTACCTCTCCTCTCCTTCAGCTGAATTTCTTGGTCTTTAAAAAAATTCCCACTGCTGTCCCTATTAAGAGGAAGAGACAGTAATGATGAGCGTGAAGAGTTAGAAAACTAAATGGCAGGAGGAATGGAAAAAAGATTGTGCAGCACCCTTATCTACACTTGCAGTTGTGCACCTGCAGCTCCACATCTCATCAGGCAAGAATACTGTGTTTCCTCTGCTGCAATCTCAGCCACATTGCTATTACTGAACAGTCATTATTTCTGCATTTTCACTAATAAGAACTGTTAGAAACAAAATTTAGAATCTTGGGAAAACGCTACAATTCTGGTTCATTAGTCTGTGGTTTGTTTTTGTTTGGTTTCTTTGACATTCGGTATAAAAGCTCTGAAATATTTTCTTAAACGACAAAGCAGAGATGTGTTGGAAGTGGAGTATTGGCTACATGAGGCTTCTTCCTTTTACAGAGAATTCAAATGCTAATCTTTTCTTAAGGCTCAGGAAAATGAGCAAAAGTCTGAGTCATTTTGCCTTTTCAACAGCAGTGCAAACAGCAGGAGATGGGAAGTTCCTGACTTGCCATTGTGCTTACCCACATTTCTGATTACAACAAGGAACATGCATAAGCATCAGTTCTATATTTTTGAGATGAAGATGGCAGCATTGGTAGCTTTTACAACCACTGCTGGAGAGGGGCAGTACTGTCCAAGACCCAGGTCCTGCCAATAAAGAAATAGACGAAGACAGTGCTAACGTGTCAGTGCACTGGCAAAGATCCACTGTAACATTAGGGGCTGGGTATTGCTGGGGGCTGGCTGCTTCGTTGGGTTAGTGGTGTCTGAGACTTGTTTCCTAGCACTGGATTGAGAAATGAAGCCATGTCATTCCTCACAACACCTGGTTGCCATGAAGAGGACTTAAAAGCCATGAAGATGGTGAAGAGCCTGGGCATGTGATCTATGGGAATTGACTATAGGATCAGTGACTGCTTAGCCTAGAGAAGGCTCTGGGTGCTCTTACTGATGTGGATGAAGACTGATGGTGGGAGTAAAGCAGGTGGACTGGGATTGTTCTCAGTGCTGTCCAGTGACAGGACAAGAGGAAGTGGACATGGGTTGGAATAATAGACACTTCCATTAAATATGAGAAAAATGGGCCTTTTTTGCAGTGAGAGTGATCAGGGTTTCCCAAGCAGGTTGTGGAGTCTCCATGCTTGGAGCTACTGAAAACCCAACTCGTGTCCTGAGCAAAACACCCTAGCTGACTCAGCAGGCCTAGATGATCTCCAGATGTCCTACCGACCCTCAGTGAGTCTGTCAGAGCAAGCTACAGACATCACATATTCCGAAACTTCTCTTTGTTTTAAGAAGCTACAATTCATAGGTTTGGAAATTCATAAGATTGGTTTCCCTCATCAGTGTATATAAGCATCTAAAGGGGGTGACAAGAGGGTGGAGTCAGGCTCTTCAACAGGCAGAAACTGATGCACAGGAAGTTCCATCTGAACATGAGGAAGAACTTTACTGTGCTGGTGACTGTGCACTGGAGCAGATCACCCAGAGAGGTTGTGGAGTCTCCCTCACTGGAGATATTCAAGCTCCATCTGGATGCAATCCTGTGCAAATGTGCTCTGGGATGACCCAGCTTTAACAGGGAGATTGGACCACACGATTCACACGATCCAGCCTGACTCATCCTGTGATCAGGGTTCACGAGACCTGAATCAAATCCCTGTAGATTTAGGGTACCGCCCTTCACCTCCTGGCGGCTGAGACAGCACTTCTACCAACCTTCACTGCTCCCCACCGGGTCCTACTCACAATGACTCCCAATATGCAAGCGCGCCGGGCCCTCAGCCTCCAAGTGGGGACAGGCCATCCCTCTCCCTCCTAAATCGATGTTTCCCCTTGGGATGTGTGAGCTCCTGCCCAGCAAGCGACACGCAGGGGTTACTCCCAGCTACTGCTCAGCCTGGAGCTCGCCGCTCCTCACCCTTCGACGGCCGCGGCCACACCCGGGTCCGCCGTCGGCCCCGCGCCCTGCCCGCGCCCTGCCCGCACCTGCGGCCGCCCGCGGGGC